>JANHGL010001167.1:133274-267556 GCA_024611195.1 Ceyx melanurus
ACATCTGAAAGGATAACGGAACAAACAAGAAAGACGCAATGAAAACCAAAAACTATATTTGCAATATGCAAAGGGGGGGGGGGGAGGAACCTAAAAACCATCTGAACTCCACTGTTTTCTTGAGAAATGAAAACTAAGAGGCTGCAGGTTTGCTTTCTTTGCTCTTTGATGTTGTGTGTCTTCTTTAAAAAATTTAAAAACCTCATGTGTTATCCTCTGAACAAAGTTGAGTACTTGCTTCAAACCTGTTTTATTTTCCTAAGAGGAGATAAGATTATATGAATAATTCTAGTTGTGAGCTTAATAAGCTTTGTCAGGAAAGGGACTGGAGGAAGGTGATCAATGGAATAAGCCAACAAAAATATCCAAATTAACCTTCAACCTCCTCAGTAACATTTAAAGCTGATAAAGGAAAGCTTGTGAGATAATTTCACAAGGATGTACCTCTCTGGTAGTATAAGAAGCAAGTGAGAAATTACAAAGTGATAGAAAATAAATTGTGCAAAGAAAAGAACATTTTTTGGCATGGCACAGAAGCTCTGATAGTTTGACCTTGCCTTTTATCTGTACTTTGTAGCTCAGATTTCCTGCAATTTATTCAAAGAAATCATATGTTCTGGGGGAACATCTCATGCAACTGAAATCATCAGAAGTCCATAAACCAGACTCAGCTTGTCCATCCCCAGTTGTCATTTTAAAGGGATGTTATTATGAGAAGACCTGACCTAACCTTGTTAACACCCTCTTTTCCTTGAACATTGAGGGACCATCTCCAGAAGAAGGACAAGGTGAAAGACAGAAGGAGAGAAACCAAAATTGCTGCAATTAAAAACTGTATGGCAATAACATTAAGAAAAAAGCAGTCTTTTCTGTAAGAATTAATGCCAAGAAATGTCTCTTTGGGCCACTGCTGTTGTAATAATAATGCATGCTCCCACTTATAGAATAATCTCATCTATTGTTTCTGATTGAATTTGTAATAAAGAGAGATTACCTAAGGAAAATTACTTGGTGATGCTGCCTATCTGCAATTAGACATGCTCATGTTTGGAAATAGACACTATCATTTACCAACAGCAGTTCTGAGTGTAGTTTGCATTAAAATGTTTCTCACATCTACTGTATGCAATCTTCATCAAATGAGGCCAGGCAGAAAAAATATACATGAACTTAGTGAAATAAATTTTAAAAACCCAAACAAATGGTGTGTTCTGTCTGCTTGCCAGATGCTTTATATCCACTGGCACTTGGTTTTGAATCCTATACACAAAATAATCTCCTTCATATTGTAGCTACAAATACATGAAAGTGAGAATCCAAACTTTAAAAACTATTTCAAAATTAAAACCAAACCAAACCAAAAAACCCAAAACACGAGGAATTATCTAATATTAGACCTGAAAATTACTCAAAAATAGTAAAAGATATTGAATATATAAATTATATTTTGGTCTGGAAGCTGCAATGTAGTTGAAGTAGCATTGGATTATCCTGCACACATCCAGAATTTTCTGAGACATACTTGGAAATATACAGAGTAGGTTGTTTGTGAAGTCAATATTTTAAATTTCCTATATTGAATAAAGTATAGGAAATATATGTCTTGCAGGGTTGGTGAGAAGGTCTTCTTTGGTTTAAAATCCAAAACTTGGCTATTTTTTAAATTATTTATTTACACATGGATGAGTGAATAGCCTTTCTCCCAAATGTCACGTCAATCATATATGTGCATAAAAGTACGTGCTAAAAATCAAGTTTCAGAGTAGACTTCCTAGTGAGAATCCTGCAGCTTCCCTGCAGAAAAGTCACAGGAAAATCTTTCTAGTGAAACCAATGGCATGGGTTGAGAGGGATAGGAGAGGCTATGTGACATCTGAACCAGTCAGAACAACTCTTACTGTGATGTTTGTGTACCCTATGATATTTGACATGGCTTTGCAGGCTGTATCTTCTCAGGCAGATATGTTTTACTCTATTTTTTAAGGTGAAAATCCAAGATATAAAAAAAATACTGTGACTTAATCAACATAAGAGATCTGGGATGAGACTGAGGGTGGTTCTGATATACACAGTCATCCATTTTAACAAACCCATGCACTTAGATCAGATTACTACCTTGAAGCTAAGGGTATGCTTGAAGCGTATAAAATGTTGGGGAGATTAAAAACTTGATACCGGCTATAGACCCTTTAGGAGCAGTGACTACAATGCTATTTCTTCTTACAAAGGCACTGCAGGAGTACCAAGCCAGACTTGCCAGGGTTCTGTAGCAGACAGAGTGGGCACCGGGGTCATGACTTCACAATGTTTCTTGCCCCAAGCAATTGGTGATTTTGTCTATGTCTAATATATTTCCAGGCCATTGGTATGAACAAATGAGAATTTTCCCCTCTATAGATTTCTAAAATTGCTTACTGCTTATGCTTGCGCCCTTTACTATCTGCATACTCATCTGTTTTGAACTGTTTGAAGGAGATAAATATTTACTCTCTCCTCTAGTTCTGTGATCATGAAAATACTTTGACATGGAAGAAAATTTGAAAGATAAAGTCAGATTTGAAAATAGATAAGCTATACAACACATTTTACTTAAGCTCCTACGATATTTCCTTGCTGCTATTATGGAACCCATGAAGTCTGCCTTTCCTTTTTATGTTATGAAAATCAGTGTCTAAATTGAAATAAGCAACCTCTGCTGATCTTCTCCCTTAACTCTCCTACTTGGTAAGCAGAGATGGTATTTGTCAGGATGAACATGTCGGTTTAGATTTTGGACCAATTTTGGCCTCTCCTATCTCTCTATTCCCTTCTCCCCATTGTGGTGGAGGACACAGGAGAGCTCATAGAAGTCTGCATCGATGGGCCTTTGAATTTCCAAAAACTTACATTATGTTATCTGTTTTTGCTAAACAGTCTTCTTGTGCTACAGACAGTGCTGAGCTTCGGGCCATTTTTTTTCTGCTTTCTGTTGCAGCCTTTCACCTACCTTCATTGAGGCTTTTTGAGTGAGAGCTACAACAAAACCTAGTTGGAAAACTTCATTTGGCAGCGGGTTGAACAATTTGCTGTAATGCCATTCCCGTGCTGTGTGATATGGGCAACAAAGAAACAGGGAAGGCTATAAGTGAATAAGCACTCAGTCTTTGTCCCAGAAAGAATCAAACAGCTCTCAACATACTGAATTAAGAACAATTCCTCATGTTATCATCTCTGTCTCTATCACTCAGCTCATTGGATACAAATCAGAACCTCTCCAGGGACTCTACCATATGCTTGTGAATATACTGATTTTTGTATTAAAAGCTATCACTCTCTATTGACAAAACCACGTAATAACAAGAATCTCGTATGAATTTGTGAAGCTCAGAAATCAACACAGTACCCAGGAACCATGGCATCAATATTTATAGGCACTCAAACGACTCTTGAAAGTATGTTTCTGCCCTTCTTACTTCAACCATCCCTTCCCCTTGGAGCAACACACTTTTTTGTCTCCATTGCATCAATTTCACAAGCTGTCAACAATGGGAGTTACATTCATTTCCCTGTCTTGGTAAAGTCTTAAAGTTCTACAAAGGAAAAGATTTGTATTAATGGAGGCTTTTACTACTACATGAAAATATTAAAAGTTATTGTTGCTTCTTTTTATTGGTTCCATTCCTGTCAGAACACCAAATATTTGGCATCCCACACAGAACTGGAAAATATATCTTTTATTTTTCCATAACAGAAGCCATAAGCCTTAATTCATTCCTGGTCCCAGCAAACATCAGCTTGGGTCACTGTAGGAAACAATAAGAGCGTTCTGCAGCTGAGATCAATACAGCTTGCTTCTGAACTCCACAACCAATCTCTCTGGCTGCATGCACTGATAAATTGACAATCCTGCCCCTCAACTGATAAACAGACAGTCCTGCCCCTCAGCTACATGCCATTAGCTACACTTTTCCTCAAAACATCAGAAAGAAAGTGGTATACCTCGAATTATCTCAGAAACAACTGGAACCTTTTGTAATTCTGCTGGGCTACGAATTGCCTGGCATCTGTATTAGTTAAAAATGCTATTAGTAGCTCATTTAGCTTGGTTATTATTCTTTGCAGAAGTCAGAAGCAGCTTTGCAAACATGGGTAAAAGCAACAACAAAACGAATTTTGGATTTGAAATGTACCCCTCTCAAAAAGAAAAAAAAGTGGCTTGTAAAGAAAAGAAAGAGGTTTGCTGCAAACAAAATAAATATACTAAAGTAACAGCGCTGAGCTTAAAGTATTATAGGATGACATCAAAAACCTGAATTGTGCTTTCAAAAACCAATTTTCCAATGTTAAACTTTTAAAACTACTTTGGCATTTTCCTACAAACAAAAATGTGACTGTAATAACCAAGTTCCAGACACTGTGTTCTTCTTTCTTTTCAGGTTAGTATAATCTTCTCAAGGCATCTAAGGAATAGTCATTAGTTTCACAATAAGATAACTGAAAAGAAATTCAGCTCACCGTCATAAAATAAGAAAAAGAGTTCAAAGATCAGAAATGTAATGGCAAGTCCTTCAAAGGACGCATATACAAGGCTGTGTATACTGGTAGCTTACTAGAAACTCAGCTTCACCTTCCTTTCCCTGTTCTCTTTGATCTCAAGCTAAACATCAGAACCCAGCTTTTAAAAAGACTTGAAGTGCCTTTCATTTTCTCTCGGCTGCCTGAGGAGCAACAACTCCCGCATCTTACATGAAAGAATTTATTTTTCCCTAAAAATAACTTCAGTTTCAAATGCCCCCTGCAAAGAGGTTGAAATAATTTATCCTCAACTCTGTGAAGACAAAAGAAGGTAATTGCATGGGTAAGCCATTACCTGCAGCAGGGGAAAAGGTAGAGGTGTCATTATGGATCTAGCTGGAGCAGGAATGGAACATTTCCTGCTTGTAACTCCTGTAAGAAAGGACAGTTCATATGTGGCAACCTTTGGGCCCATCACACATGGATCATTAGCACTAGCCATAATATCTGGCTGAGGGAATTCTTATCCCTCAGGTCTTTTCTGGGGCTTTTTTCTCCTCTATCCCTTCCTGTAAATGCTGAGAGGACTGTGACTTTTTGCTCACTTGAACTATTAATTTTCTTTGCTCCTCAGCTGATACTGCTGAGGGTCAGGTACATAGAATAAGCTATTGCATTCAATATGCCTAATTTAAGTTAATGGCAAGGTCTGGGGACTGTGATACATTTCCAGTGCTCAGAGGTGCACTTTTCAGTGTCATGACAGGAGTCATGTAGAGGATCACCTACAGGTGATGGACAAACATCCAAGCTCCAGTTCAGACCATTTAACCAGCCAAGGTTCAGATCCTCAGGTGCACTAGAGCTGTTTTGTAGATTTCAGGACCATAGATGCATGAGAGATTTCAACACGCGTTTGCCCAGGTAAACCAAGAGAATGCCATCTCTCCAATTGCATATATTTTCTAGTGTAGCAGTATGGCTGATTATGCAGTGATGACAGATCCCCCCACCCAAAAAGAAAGCTGATGTTCAAAGTATGGCAGAGCTTTCAATTTAATTTTTATTTTTTTTTGTATGTCTTTCTTAAAAGCCCACTTCACTCAGAAATCAGCAGGCTTGAATCCAGAGGCTTGAGGTGTCTTGAGGCTGTGAAATTTTTGCTTGCTAGCAAACAATAAGACAGAAGTCATGAATAGTTACATGATACAGTTTTTAAATATTTAAAACTGAGAGAGATCCAGATTTTGTCATGATTGATGCCACAAATATGAGGATATGCAAAATATTTTGACATTTCTAGCTTGAGCCCCATTACACATCCCGTGTGCTTTCTCTCAGAGGTGCATTTTGGCATGAAAGGTTCTCTTCCCAGCCAGGAGCCAGATGGACCACTCCATGAGCCTTCACACTGCAAATAAAGTTTGGCCCTGAAAAGACTAATGATTGTAATAGGAACACTGTTGCAGCAACAGATAATAAAACAAAGATACACGTTGGTGTTAAGCTGTGCTTTTATTACAAGCTTAAGCTGTCCTTTTACTTCCATAAGAAAAGCATTTTACATGAACAGGTAACATGGTTTAAATGTTCCAGTAGTAGATTCTGTCTCCAGGGATATGTCTGTGTAGCAGCATTGCAAAAAGCAGGCTTAAGCATGAGAGAAAGCTAACTTGGAACTCATACTACCTGACCCTCGTTTGACCTTGGCCTTCTTGTAGCACGAGCCTGTAACATCTGCACTGATGAAGGAAACAAAAGCATGAGAAACATCCCACTGTGGGAAGAACATGAAACCTTTTTGGTTCTGGATTTTGTGCCATCTGACCTCCTTGGCACAATTTTTATTGCTAGCAGTAGACTAAGTGCTGGTCTGTGACTGAAGAGTAGAACAGGTTGGCACCAAGGGGGAGGTGGGGGGATTAGAAGGACCCCAAGGAATCTTTAGCATCACTTTGAAGCTAACAGTGATCTCTGTGTCTACAGAGAAGCAGGGAGGAAACTGAAGATTTTCACTTTCTTCCCCCTGCTGCAAATTAAAAATAGTGACTCCTACTCAATCTGAGACTGTCACTTGAGCCTAATAAGAATCCACAGACACAAAGTATTTTCTTTTTTCCATACAGTTTAAGGTTTTTTAGTTTCATCTGCAACAGATATATACAGAGGTCAGTGATAAAACCACTACATAGAATGTAATTCAGCATAAGCAATTTATTATTACCATGTAGCTTTGATCTTCAGAATAAAACCTTTAATATCATCATACTTTTTAGCATTTATGATGAGGAAATTTTAGGCATGCAGGTCCCACGTCATGACAAGTATAATTTATAATAGCTTTTCTCAAACATACGGAGGCAATCTTACAAAAAAATGCTACCAGCTCACATTCTTTACCACCACTCCACTGTATTTATTTGTCCCATTTTCTTTTTACAATATGACCATGAAAAAACTTCCAGTTGCCATGCCTTAAACAAAAGCATTCTTCATTATCATAGAGAAACCTGTTCAAGCAGACTATGGATGTCTTTATTCATTACATACAATATGCTTATGATGGATTTCATGTAGCATAGACATATGCACAGTACCAAATTATCTTGATACTGGTGGCTTCAAAAATAATTTTAACAGCATCAGAAAACTCTTTAAAGTACTCAAATGTTTGGGGTTTTTTTTAGCTTTTAATTACTTTTCATTCCCCTCTCATTTAAAAACAATGACACATGAAGCACAAATGCAAAGGTTTCATGTGTCTCGCTGCTTTTCAGTATAGAAATTGTTTATATCACAAACGCCTACAGCTAGTCTTAGGACTACATGAAAGCAACTTCATACCACTGTGTGATCACATCAGGAGTAGATATGGTCCTTCTAGATTAAGGCTGGGGGTCTTCCAGAAAGATGAGTAGATCATGCAAACTGTCTCCTTATTAAGCAGGTAACGGGAGTGCCAGGAGCTCATTTACCCGGCTCTGTGTGAGGGAGGAGAAGAAAAAGGAGAGGAGGGAACCTTCTCAGCTCAGACCACTGTCAAGCAGGACTGCAGGCTGCAGTGGCCACAGTCCTTGTTGTGTTTGATCCTGCCTGTTTACAAACCCTCCCTAAGTTATGATAGCCTTAGGAACTGACTTGGAGTTTTCAACAGAGATGTTGCATCCCCTGCAGAGTCCCAGCACTTCAGTCTTTTGATATTTGGCAGCTGATGGAATTCAAGGGCTCTGGGGAGTCACAGGGATTACTGGAAGGGCCAAATTATGGTCTGCTCTGAAGAAGTAAGCAGCATCTTTCCTACTGTTTCCCTCTCTGTTCCCTTCTATCCCTAGGCCATTATGGTACTAATAACATGTGAGAGGAGAAATTCAAGTCACTGGTGACAGTACCATACCAAACTTGAATATCTGAATAATAAACACCTCTATTAAGAATTTTACATCCTGTATGCAATATGACTGGAGGGTTTCCATCATAGTATCTCCTGGAGATTGGAGAGAATTTACCTGAGTGTTTAGTTCTCATTTTGCCTTTGGCACCTGAAAGAAATACCATTTAATTCTGCAAAGAGGCATCCATTTCTTCTGGATCATTTTGCATGGGTACAGACCAGTTGGCACCAAGTACTAAGTCTATTTTGACTGGTTCCAAAACAGTTCCTTATGTGTAACAAGGATGCACAGATCATTGTAGAATAAAGTGGAAACAAAAGCAAACTGCTTCACAGAAATATAGAAATGGAGGCTTCAAGTGCCAAAGTGACTGAGGCTGTGAACTAACCTGTCTTGGGGGAAAAAAAAAAAAAAAGGCAGGTATATGCTGGAAGAATGAGGAAAATAAAACAAGCCTAGAACATTAAATATTTCTGGAAGAAGAGTGAAGTAAATACTCTGAGCTATAAAATACTAAGACCAGAACTGCATTTGTTTCTTATTGTAGGCTTGGACAGAACCTCATTTTTCTCTGTCATTTTGAAGAGGAAGGGAAAGAATTGCATGGAAGCAGTCCTGAAAAGATAAAGGCTCTTCCCTGTTAAGATTTATAGTTAATCCTGAGAGACAACAATACTTGTAACTGACAAATTTGATGTAGCTTGGGGTCTGGTGAATAAAAATGCCACCTATCCTGGTAGTGGAACACTTCTAAGCAGAAAAAAAGATTCTCTTTGAGGAATGTAAGTTTACAAAGAAGCACCAGTGTTATATGTAGAAATCTTGTTTTCTGGCTGCGTGGCTGCTGTGTGAGTTCGAGATATTCTTAGTACTCCTGGTGTGACAAGTTTGCTCTCAAAGACTCAAACATACCCAATTATCCATGAAGATGTGGGGGTTCTGGAAGTAGTGATGTAAACGTGAAGAGGAGGCTTTGTTTTTATTGCTTGTGATGGCGCAGATCAAGTAACCTGGAATAATTGGTATTTAGTCTCCCTTCTTCCCCTCCCTTTTTTTTAGAAGATTGCAAGGATCTTAGTATTTCATAAACAAACTCAACAGTTTTAAAACTCCAACTTGATATGCATCTTGAATACATTGCATGCCACTGTAATGGCCTCAGCAGATGAGACCTTTCCTCATGACAAACAACATTCAGGTTCTCTTCTGCACACTAGGCATTGATCAGCTCTCTCTGCTTTCTCTGATAATATGTAAGAGTGATTTAAGTAGGGAAGGTGGTAAGAGCCTCTTTGGGAGCTACTGCATTGTTGTTTTCAGTAATTTTTCTCTCTCCAGTAGTTTGTCTTGAGGATTTTGATAATTCTCTGCCTCCTCCTTCTCTTTTAGTCTGCCAAGAGAATTAAAACATGGAGCAAATACCTGGCTTTTGGATTCCTTTCTTAGTTTAAGAGAGGAGGAATTTCTTACCTAAGAAATTCACCCTGCTAGCTGAAGTTTGATAATTAACCCCTCCCCCCAAAAAAAAACCAAAGAAAATCCCTTCTCTAATAACAGTCTTTTCTGTCTGAAAACATTTACAACTTTTGATTTGCTCTAGCAGTAAAGGGTCATGATTTCTTGAATAACTGATCTAGTATCATCCATCTTCCTATTAAATGACAATCTTTGAATGGAAATGAGGGTGAAATATCTGCTGCCTGGAACTACACATGAAGTAGGTACTGGTACCAGTAGCCAATCAGGGTAAAACTACACCTGCCTTTTAGTAGGGGCAGTGTCTAGTAATCATTGTTCAACGTCTTATCTACTGATGTTCTTAATTGTCTCTCTGCTGTCAGCACTATCACATGATAGTGAATTTGGGCAGAATTCTCTTGCAGCCATTTCAGAAAATGCCATTGCTTATTTAAGAGGCTTATCTTGCCATGATGAGGAAAGCATTGTGAGATAAGAGTGGAACAACATCTTTTGAATCAATCCAGCTTGGGCTTCATTTCACAGTTCAGTGACAAGGAGGATGCTAAACCCTGTAAAATAAGGCAGCTGGGATGTTGGCTTTTCAGTTTAAGTGACCAGTCTTTAAAGAGGGAAGGCAGGTTTCAAGCTGGTAAGGTCCATCCCAAAAGCATGCAGAGTCCCTCCCCTGCAACATATCTCAGTGAATGAACAAACACCAATTGAGAAGAGGCAGCTTCCAAGATATGGGTTCTTTTCAGGGGGGCTCTGTGTACTAAACAGCTCAAATGTGGGACTGCCTAATACAGTATTTTTATTACTGTCTCCAAAACCACCAACAACAACTTATTTGTACTGCAGTTCCCTTACACTTAAGAACCTCCAGTGCATGGATGGGCAATACGTGCATGTACAAAGCAAACAATGCTATTAGGCAGATGCTAGCATGGCTTCCTCAGCCACTAGACGCTGTGCCCTTTAGCAGCTATCTGCATCCTTTCTGTAAGTGTAAACAGCATAAAAATTGCAGAGAGAAGGCTGAAATTGTTGAAAAATGCTATAGCTTTAAAAAGTAACCCATAAAAATTGTTTTGCACGATTTTCAGAAGTGCAGATTATTTGGAAAGATTGTTTGAAACTTGCATTGTGAGCTATATGACTTCTAGTTATGAATGAATCATTTCTGGAGGTTGTTGTGACACTGCTTCTGTCACTTTCAGATGAATACTAATATTTAATAATTATATCTATGCTTGTAGCCCACAGTAAACATTAGGTAATTTGTTTGCTTAGCCCTCTTTCATTAGAGCTATGTAAATATTATTTTGTGTATCCCTTGAACTAAGTATAGACAGTTAACACCGTAGGACAACCAACAAGCAACAGCTAGTTACAATTGCAACAGCATGACATTGTGTTGCAGTCCTCTAGGGGAATTCTTTGGAATAACTTGCTCTAAAATCCACTGAAGATCTCACCAAGGAAGATAAAATCCTGCACCAAAACTGGAAAATTTCTGGTTAGAAAAAATATGGAGATGGAAAAAGGGTATCTAATGTTTTTCAATACAATGTTTTATAGATAATTAACATGACAAAATGGCACATCTTGGAAATTCTGGCTTTAAGCCCCAGGTTGAATTTGAGACAAATTATTGTGCTCACTAAACAGTCACTACACCTAGGTGAACATCTGCATCTAGTGTTTGCCTGTCCTACTTAAAAATGTCAGTTAGAAAGAAGACGGATGATTAGCCTACCCTGTTTATATTTCACCATTAAAGGCACAAAAGGAACACACGTTAATCACTGACCTGATACAAAGTCTGGCATTGCATCCTGAAAGAGAAAATCATTATTTTAATTGGAACTAATGGCTTGTGGCCACGATAACTCATGGAGAGGCACAATATTAATGTCACTTGGTCTGGTGACAGAATATCTAATGCCTACTTATTCACAGTCTGCCACGGTGTCAGCTGATGCAAATTGACACTGTCTTCAGGCCAGATCCACAAAAAAAGGCAACAAAGCCTTTCATCCCTAAAAGAGAGATTTGAAGTTTTTTACCTAATGTCACCTGAAAGTGACAAATCCAAGTACAAGCTGGGACTACACTTATCAGTGCTTAATCAGGAGCAAGTAATTACCTCCATGCATTTATTCCTCTTTCGTATTCTATACCAACTGTGTTCATGTTAACATCAGGAATGAGTAGATCGATGTTTCACCCAGGAAAATGTACATCAAAGCACAAAAAGAGAGAAAGACAATTTTACTTCTGCCAGTGAGTTAAGTGCAATAGGTGATATTGTCTCATACAATAACACTAAAATATCCAAAGAGAGAAACTACTGATCTTAGACATCTTTGAACATTATCTTCTGAAAAATTTGGAAGTTGTTGGCTCTTATGGACTGTTTTTTGTTATTTCTGGAATTTGCAGAACTCTAAAACAGAGGTTATTTTAACCATTTATAGCCATCATGGTTCATTATGCTAAGAGCTGACATCTGAAATAACATCTGAACTGGAAGCTTTATTAAAAACTTTTTCATTTTGATATAGAAGAGGGTGGTGGATTTTGTAACCAGTTATTTGATCTAAAGTCCTTCATATGCCATCACTTTAAATTCCATCTACATCCATTAAGTCTTCAAGATGAGGGTACCCAAATCGTAACAGTACAGCACAATTGGGGACTCAGGACTAGTGTATTGTTTAATCTACACGACATTTTCATAGCTGGGTGCAACTCTCAGCAACTAAATTGCACAATTAATGTATTCATCTTAAAACCTAAAATTTTTCTTCTGTTTCTTAACTAAACAATTTCCAAATACTGAGTTGTGCACGCAAAGATGCCCAAAGAATACAGGACTTCTGAGCAGTGTTACAGTGTAGATGTTTGACTATCAGTGACACATAAAAAGTAAATTTACAAAGTAGTAAATAATTAGTTTAATTGACTTTTTTTTGGTACTATAATGTAAAAAAAATATTTCATATCATAACTTCAAACTCTTTGTTTCCTACTGACATCATACTGTGCACCTACACATATATCTCAGGATAAATCCCAGCAATGTCTCACTTATTTCTTCAGCCTTTTCTATTGACACTTTGAAGTAAATGAACTGTGCCTCATCATAATCTACCATATCATAATCTTCTGCATGTGCACTGATCAGTGTTAAATTAATCATTACAATTGGTTTTGCTTCACATTTTTCTTTTTTATTTAAAAATACAATGGGTATTTCTCATGGGTCTTGAAAACATTTCCATATACTCCATTTAGGATGCTTTCCAATTGAAATCCATTTTTTCCCCCCCTCTTGTCCTGTGAAATCAAATCTGCATATATATTGTTGTATTTGAAACACATGCAACCAATTATTCCAATGAAAATTGAGAATCATATTTAAGATAGAGCAATAAACTGAAGTTTCTGCAAAATTGTTCCAAAACTATTCTTCCTTCTTTTTTATTTTTTTTTCTTTTTTTATCTTGAAAATGAAAAGTCCATTGATTTTCCAGTAGTGAACCATGACATGCAAAATCCATCCTTTTCTCAAAGGACACCCTAGTTCAATGAGGTTTGGGTTCATAGTTAAAGATTAGCCTTTCCCAGAACTCCTTAAGCTTTCAGTATTCCCAAGTAACCCCTTTTCATAGCAGTTGCCCAGCCCATTATTCTTAACACTTCTTGTTCTCAAGTGTCCTGGAAAGACTTTGCTTCTGAAACTAGATCTTCTTGCTCTTACCCCATTAGTGCCTTGAACAGTCATATATCACCTGCAATATGACCAGGGGCAGCAAGAGAAGAAATTCAGTGTATCAACTTCACACAGTAGTCTGAAAAATGACTCTGCAGACTGCTTGCAGGAGAAATTACAATAGATCTTGTAAATATTTCTCTAGTGTATAATTCTCTGCTTAGGCAAGTTTTCACTTTGGATCGAATTGTGGTCCATGTGAGGGCATTATTACTAAACAAAAAGTAAACCTTAAGAAATTATGATGCTTTGTGAAATAGTGGAGGCATGGGGGAAGTTATTGACTATTCTAAAACGAATTCAGGAACAGTCTGTGTTATATTCATTCACCTTCCCAGAGATCACTGTTGGATGACAGCTTTGCTAACAGGGCATTTCTAGTCAGAGGCATGGTCTGCCCTAATAGAGCCATTATGAAAATAAATGATTCTCTTTATCCCCTCTCAACTGAAATAAGGGCTTATGAAGCTGCATTTTGAGATAGTCTGCAGCAGTACATATGGTGTGTTTCTTGATTTTTTTTTTTAAGACAAATAACTCTGAGAAGTCCCATTTAAAAAGTAATAAAGATCATACTAGGCTTAAATCTAGGGTATATGCTATGCTAACTGTTTTAAAGAAAAAAAAAAGTTCTTCTGACACCTTTTATAATTAAATAAAATAGGGTGAATGCTGATTTTTATAAGAGCTTGTAAATGCCATCATGTTCTGTAGGAGTCTTACTCATTTTCTTAGAAAGTAAAAGGCAAACATATGATTCTGAGAGCTGTGAAAGTCTATCTATGCTTAATGTTGATAACTGTGAAAAAATAAACAAACAAACAAAAAAAACCCACAACAAAATAAAAAACTGAATTGGAGAAATTATTCCTATGGAAAATCTTCATTCAGGAACACATACCCTTTTTCTCTATATACTATGATCCACATATGTGTATATTTCTCTGTGTGTTGTCTAGCAAAGATAGCTGTACCTTCTGGGCCTCCAAAAAACAGCTTTTAAAATTATAAAAGCTTTTCAGAAAAGTCTTTTATGCCGATAAATATTGAAATGCTTGTCGCCCTAAACTGCTCAATTATTTCTTAGTTGTCTGCCATTTGGCCATGGCCTGTGTCTTTGTAGGTGTATTGTCTGTACATCCTGCAGCTTCTTTTCAGCCTCAAACTAAGAAAGCTGGACAACCCTATTCATTAACACATCAGAAATGTATATCCCCTGCTGTGGAGAAAGGGCAACTGCTGTGGGGCCTGTCTAAAAATGCACGCTGTTAAAAGATGTGTATTAGCACTCTTGTCTTCTAAATGTATTTTGCTGAATGTTGTAGAAAAAACAGTAGATAAATACAGGAGGCTAACCCTAATGGAAAAAGATGAGCCAGCCAAAAGCCAGGAAGGATTCTCATGAAGGAATCCACAAACCTATCAATATGAAACATTATTTAATTTGCTATTAAACATTGCTTAATTTACTATTTAATTTACTGGTGAAAGGAAAAATGACCTAAATGTTGGGAACAGAGGTAAGGTGTTGGCATGAAGATGAGAAGAATGAAAATGAATCTGGGGGCAAATGTCCCGTCACAAATTTGACCGGTACAGTTTTGTCAAATTAGAGAAGACTTCACAAGAGGGAATTTCACACTTGGTTCAGTACAGTCACTGGCTAAGTATCTTGACAAGATTTTAAAAGAACAGTGGCATGTTGTTTCTAGATAGCAAAATGCTCATGCCAGCTAGATTTCCAGATGAAATACTTGGAAAAAAGAGCTCTGGGTGCATCAGCAGCAGACCTGATGTGTAACAAACCTGCCAGTTCCTTATAGAAAATCTTAAATGCAAAAGTGCACCTTTAGGACACTGAAGAAGGAAATGTAGTCTCCATAAAGATGATCTTTTAAAAACAGTATTCCTGATCTTAAAATTCCAATTCCTTCCATAGGTTTTGATAAGCTGTATGATAGAAACGGACTCACTCTACCATTGTTATCCTGGACCTCTGTGCTGCCCTAATGATTTGACATCCTAATCAAGACTCCTGTCCATATGTTAAGTAGTTCTTGCCATTCCAATTCACTAAGTTATATACAAAGAAATTGTACCACTGCAGAAACATAAACCAGAGAAGACATAACAAATTCCCATATAACAGTGTAACATTAGTAAAACCAATGAGATTGTAATGAGGAGAGTAAAGATGTAATTGGTCCTATATATGGAAGGTAATTCAAAACTTGTATTGTTCCCATTCCCTTTATTTGTTTTCCTTCTGGTTTTATCAATCCTTTATTTTTGGAGAGCAAAGAAGATAAAATGCATGTAGAAATACATGCAGTTATTGGGATGAGGTATCTTAAATCTTTGTACATAATCGACTTCTAGTAGCATAACGTTTTCATCTTTTCTCTTCATTTCCTAGTTCCAAACAGTTTGGTTTGTTGGGATTTACTGCTACTGAGAATTAAGACGCCTCTTTATTTTTATCACTGGAGTGATTATAGTCAGCTCAGAGTCTGCCCCCTTCTTTGTTGGAATTAGATCCTTTAATTCAGTCAATTGAACCATATGGTAACAACTGCAAGATTCTGTGACTCTAGACAAACTTTCTACAATGAAGTTTATCTTCTTTGTCTTTGAGCCTGGGACACAGCAGTATTCAAACTTCATGGTTACTATCCCAGCAGAGCAGATGAGGTAAAATTCCTTTCCATAAAGAAAGACAAAGATAAATGGAAAGTGAACAACAATGTGGATTACAAATGTTCTCAGCACTTCATGGGCCATCGTGAGGATATGTAGCCTGAAAAGGCCTGAAACCTCTTCTCCACTGTATGACTATGCAGTTGCATCCCCTTTATCACTTGCAACATCTTGATTATTCCGCAAAAAAAATCATTAATATGTGTCAAGAAGAAATCACAAATGCCCCAAATTAAGAAAATGAACTAGAATATGAATAGAATATGAACTCAGCAAATTTGCGGGATGATACCAAGTTGGGGGGTGCAGTTGATGTGCTAGAGGGACAGGATGCCATCCAAAGGGACCTGGATAGGCTGGAGAGGTGGGCCTGGATTAACCTTGTGAGGTTCAACAAGGCCAAGTGCAGGGTCCTGCACCTGGACCTGGGTAACCAGCAGTGTCAGTATAGGCTGGGAGAGGATATACTGGAAAGCAGTCCTGTGGAAAGGGACTAGGGGTGCTGGTGGATGAAGAACTGGACATGAACCACCACTGTGCAACTGCAGCCCAGAAGGCCAATCACATCCTGGGCTGCATCAAAAGAGCTGTGGGCATCAGAAAAGAGAGATGATTCTGCCCCTCTGCCCTGGTGAGACCTCACCTGGAGTATTGTATCCAGTTTTAGAGCCCCCAGCACAAGAAGGATGTGGATATATTATAGTGTGTCCAGAGGAGGGCCACTAAAATGATCAAGAGAATGGATCATCTCTCATATGAAGACACACTGGGAGAGAGTGGGGGCTGTTTAGCCTGGAGAAGAAAAAGCTCTGGGGAGACCTTATTTTTAGATTCCAGTACCTGAAGGCAGAGGAAGGTCTTTTCAAAAGGGTTTGTAATGATAGGACAAGAAGTAATGGATTTAAGCTAGAAAAGGATAGATTTAATTTGGATATTAGAAAAAAGTTCTTTAATGTGAGAGTGGTAGAGCACTGGAATGGGCTACCCAGGGAGGTGGTGGAGGCCCCATCCCTGGAGTCATTCAAAGTCAGGCTTGATGAGTCTTTCAGCAACCTGACCTAGGTGAAGACGTTACTGCATGTGTAGGGAGGTTGGACTGGGTGACCTCTGGAAGTCCCTTCCAGCCTAAGACATTCTATGATTCTAAGACAAATTAGCTGAAAGCATTTTGATGCTTCATGTAAGGAGTCAGAGCAAATAGTCCAAAGGTATAGAAAATGCAAACCAGTCTGGATTTTCAGAATTATTACATTAACATAACTTTTTGAACCACATTTAAAGTACACAGCATGTAGCAATGTAACAATTTATTTGGGGCTGTTTAGACATTGTTTAGGTGCTTTTAGTGCTTTCTGACTATAAGGAAGAGAAGGGAGGGAGTCTAGCCTATACTGATGCCCATTTAAAACTTCTTCAGTAGATAAAAATCGTTGCTCAGGGCTATAAAAGCTGGTTTTAGGATAATAAAAAGATTAGCTAAGGAAATGCAGGAAGCCACAGACTTTTTTCTGCGTGGTAAACTACATTATACTGAATGAAGGATTTTGATACAGGATTTCTGATACTGAAGGAAAAATAAAGCAGATCACGAATCTGACAGTTCTCAGGTAAACTTAATTAAAAGTTGAACATTTCTTTTATAAATTTCTTATGTCTTTCAAACACCTCTTAAAGAAATGTTATCCTTGGCTGAGAGTAAAGTGAGAAAGTTTCATATAATGTTGAAGACTTTACCATCACCAAAGATAATGGTTTGTTTGCCTGAGGGGAAAAATTGAATGAATGGTAAGTAATACAAAACATTCCTTCTAATTTCTTTTTTCCCTGCTCTCCGGCATTTCTTTAACTGTAATCAGATGTAGATTTAGACCTATGGGGCCACAATTCAGAACAGGAGCTCTTTTAACCTAAGGTTGTCCCTGAAAATGTCCTCTTTTACAGAAATGTTCTCTGCTTTCTATGTGTTTCTCAAGATTTTCAGTTTTATTATCAGCCTGAGAAAACAAACGGACAAACAAAAAGCCCATTTTGTTTCTGGTGTTTGCAGAATTTCTGCTTCAACCATGCCAAGATGCTTGAGTGGAGTCAAGAGTGGAGATTTGGAAAAAAAGAACTGCTTTCAACTGTACTCTCATTTGCTTAAACTAAAATATACATTTCATATGAAATTAATAAATCAGTGTGATTGAAGTATATCATTAATAAAATAAAGGAAATCAAACAGGCATGTCATGAAATTCAAATATGCCCCCAGTTTAAATACTGCTGTTCTAATATTTTATACCAATGTATCCTTACTTTGTTTCTTTCTACTATGAGGAAATGAAGTAGCTGCCAATATGACTTTTTCTGATTTTAAACAGAATTGTTATTTTTCTTCCAAAGAAGAGTTACAATGTCACTGAACTTACGCAACTCTTCTTGCTAGAAAAGAGAGGAGTGTTAAAGCTTTCAGCACATGAAACACTGTTGAAAATAGTAGTCTTCTTTTCCAGATCTCCTACTTTCTAAATCTTGTCCCTTTCTTTTTTCTCATTAGAAAATAAAACCCTCTAAATCAGTTAATCTGGTTCTGCAGCATTTCAGGACTCATGAAGAACTCTAAAAGGTTCTATAGGATAGCAATGTGGCAGGAAACCTGTGCAAAAAGCAATCATATCTAAAGCCATAGATGTCCCAGAGGCTGCAACCAGCAAAACATGATCAGAAAACAGGTGTCATATATAATTTTTTATTTTTTTTTATTATGTGACACAAAGACTATCAATATATGGTAAGGCCTATTTAATAGAGCCTGTTGTGACAGGACAAGGTGTGATGGTTTTAAACTAAAAGAGAAATTTTTTACAGCAAGGTTGCTGAAACACTTGAACAAGTTTCCCAGAGGGGTGGTCGCAGCCCCACCCCTGGCACCATCCCAGGTGAGGTTGGATGGAGCTCTGAGCAACCTGCTTTAGTTGCAGATGGTGCTGCTCCCTGCAGGAGGTTGGACTAGATGACCTTTAAATTCCCTTGCAACCCAAATTCTTTGATTCTAAATCTACTGGGAAAAAAAAAAAAAGAAAAAAAGAGCCTGCCACAGTTCTGTATTTCTAAATGTGTGAGACAAATAATGAGACCACAGATAATGTCATATAATCTTTGTGGCTGGTGAATATATGTGGATTTTTCCTTTGGAGAAAGGTAAGAAAGGCAGAAAAGGAACATACATTCATTGTGTACAAGCAGAGAGGAAGGTCAAGAAGATCAAAACATAATTTGACTACTACATTTCTGTCTTTTTGTCTCTCAAGCAGTAGAGCACAAGCTCCTTTTTAGCCTTGAAATGCCACTCAGGCTTTTGATATTTGACTTGTTCTATTGAAAAAGAAAAAGCATATGATGTAACAAGGGGGAGAGATTTGGGAAGTCAGGGGTTGAACTCTTGTTCACTTTAGCTGTCAGTTTCCCTGAAGAAAATTGAGGAAATATTGGTACTGCAAACCGGTTAAGACCCTGCAGTAGGTTGACAAAGACCTGAACATATGCAGCCCTTTTAATACACTGTGCATTCATCAGAGTATGGGGAGGGATGGAGGAAATGGCAGCAAGATGTTAGCCATAGTAACACCTACTAGAGCTCTCACTTCTAGGAACAGCTAAAAATGGAGTCTAGGAAATAGCAATAGTGATGAAAAGGCTTTGAGTGAAAATTTTTAACATACTGTAACATTTTAATGCAACTATAAGCAGAAAATAACATTTTTCTCACTCACCAAAGTAACACCTCTCTTTGTCAATGGGATAGTTGATAAATCAAAAAAATGTAAATTGAGTTTTCCATCTGGCCACTCTGACACCCAATAATTCAAGCCAAATAATGTGTTGTCTTTAAGGAAATCATTCTACAGAAAAAAACCCTGTACACCCTACTTTTTTTTTTCTCTCTCATAACTCTGTTTAAAACTGAAGTTAAAGACTAGCCTTATAGAACAAAGCTGAAGACAAGTACATTTTGAAGCAATCTCTTTCAACCTTTCCTTTAGACTCCCTGTGAAACTTGTGGTTATATTCTTCTCAGTTTAACAGATGATAAGAAATTAAATTGAGTAAATGTAAATGTGTCTTTTTAGTTAAAGTCATGAGTTTTTCATTTAGCAATCACTATTGTATCTAATTCTAAAATATGGATTTATTCAAACTTAAGAACATCTTGCACTAGCTTTTTTTTCTAATATTTCTTTTTTTGGTAAGCGTCTCATTTCTTTGCATTTGTCACTCTTAGCTTAGTAGTCAGTGAAATTGTCTTCAACCACGCTTTGATGGACAAGGCAATCCACTTCATCATCTAACCCTTATATCAAAGTGACAGAAGATTCTGGAGTTTAACACCTAGAGAAATTTTCATTACTTCTACAAGATTTAGATAACACTTCCAGGAAAAATGCTTAGATCAAAAAGCATTGTTCCAAAAGATACAGTTCCAAAAGATACTGTTTCAAAAGATACAGTTCCAAAACTTCCCTCTGGGCTCCTATTTATGTATCCTTAAAGACAAACATTTCAGATTAATAAATGTAATATGAACAAAAGCTCAACTTTTACAGAAAGCACTTCTGATGTTTAAACCAGTCATTTTTTAATGATGGAGCAATGACAATTTCCACATTGTCCAATATATAGAATGTACCTGTTTTGTTCTCAAAGTGGTTTTATCTCTGAGCACAATTTGTCCCCTCAGAATAACAAATCTACACAGGTAAAATGTCCCCTTAGTACTAAAAAATGCAGAAAATTCTTTTTGCAGTTTCACTTAATAAAAGTGTCCAGTAAAATGCTTAAAAGGCATGGCTAAAAATTAAATTGAATTTGAAATACACTGTGACATGCCTCACTAAGGAGGGAAGGGCAAGAAAAATAAACTGAGATTAAGTATCTTGAGTCTCTCTCTTAGTGAACTTCAATTGTTTTAGGGAAAGAGGGAATGAAGGATATGTTTCAAGACCTTAATACTCCCAAAATAGACAAAAAAGTTAAAACACAACTCAGGTTTGTACATGCTTAACTACTACACTTCTCAATATTGTTTTGTATCAATCCTCTAGATATTCTAGATATCCTCTAGATAATATATACACCAATACTCCTAGGGTACAGTAATACACACTCTTGGATTCTAGGTCTTGATTACTATGAATATATTACAGAGCAGGTATTTACTATGAGCAATATTTAGGGAAGAAGGTGTGAAGGTGGAGAAAAGAGACAAATTAAAGTACTGATCACTTAGGTATGTCCCCTTTGGGAAAAAAAAAAAAAAAAAGTTTATCTGCAATGTGCTACATTTTTTACTGTCTTCAAATGTCTGACATATCCATTTTATGTGGGTGTAGTGAATTCTCATATACTCAATAAATGTGTAGTTGACCTGAGCAAGGAATTTATAAATTCATTACTCTCAGACTAACAAAGCCCACCTTGCATTTTCTGTTTGGTTATTGGTTTGGGTTTGGTGGGTTTTTTTGTGGGGGGGTGTTTGGTTGGTTTAGTTTTGTTTGGCTTGTCTTTTTTGTTTGTTTGCTTGCTTGTGCTGGGGTTTTTGTTGTTGTTTTTGTTGTTTTGTTTTGTTTTAAATTAGAAGACAGAATATATCATTGAAGACAAAATTAGATTATAGACATTTTCGGTGCTTTAACAAATTTTGTTCCAGGCCATCGTACCTGATACTACAGTCCTGTATTTATAACTAATTTATAAAGTTAGCAGGAGGCAACATGCTGGTTGCTAAATTTTCAGTGTGGGGAAAGGAAAGGTTAACTGACACAGTTATGCCAATCTGCTCCAAAGTGCAGTTGCAGAAAACCATCTGACCATTGTAACAAATACTCAGTAATTGCGTTGATTTTGCTCAGTTCCCAGGAGACAAGAACTGGAATCTCAAATCCAAAAATCACAGCTTGTATTGACTGCCAGTACTGATAGCAGTATCAGCAGACAGATGAACACTGAACGTATGAAAGCAGCACTAACATCTCCTATTCACAGGAACAGCTTGTAGACAAGAAATATTGCATTCTTCCTCAGTCCAGCTTTGATTGACATGGGGATGAGGACATCATTCAAACATAGCTGCTCTTCACATTCCAATGAAAACTGAATATAGGTGAACCATGAAATTCAGTAATATCTTCCTAACATGAAACTCCCCAAGTAAACCATGATATTGGGATTTTCCAAAAAGTGGGCATGACACAAGACACTAACAGACCCCTGATTGCCTATACTACTGGAACACCAACCAGCACACAGCAGCTTTTGAGACTGACAATCTGAATTGCTAAAAAAAGAGGGCTCAGAATAATATCTGCATAACATATTGTTGTAGGGTGTGTCTCTGCCTTCACTCTTCCTCTTGTCTAAGCAAGTCTTTGTGTTATAGAACTGTTTGCATTTTGCCTCTGGGCTTCTCCTACTCCACAAGTTAACCAATTTCTTCTGAGAAAAATCCATCTTTTCACCTCTGAGGGCTATTACCTACACACCTTCACCCTGTTCTTTGTTTCAGTCATTCAGTTTATTTGTTTTACAGTCTCCAGCTTTCTGTCTTTCTCATTGTCTTTAGAGAGCAAAATAGAGTAAACAGAAATCAGGTTTATGCTTCAACATGTTCAGCTGATTTTGGGAAGGGACCTACTCTCTCTCCTTTAGAACTCCACCTGACCCAGACTGCAGCAAACACAACGAGGCAAAAAGGTAACACTTTCCAAGCTCTGTCCTCTGACAGGACATATGGTACCTACATGTCACGCTGCAGACTGGTGATATCAGTTTTATTTGCCATTTAATCCTTGCCTTTAAAACACATGCCCTTTTCCTGTGTCATTTTCCTCCCTAGCTGAGGACAAGTCTCTTCTGTCACACAGAAATAGGAGCAGCACTCTGCTTTCAAACCTGACAAGAGACAGGACTCAATCCATTTAGCTAATTAGAGTCCTGTGCATTGCCCTGTGGGCAGGTTGCAATAGGAGGACGTTGTAGGCTGTAGGTGCATGAGCAACTGAGAGTCTTTTGAGTGACTTCTTTCCTCTGAGAGCATCAGAGCATATCCCAGGCTGCCCAGACAGGCTGTGGAGTCTCCTTCCCTGGAGAGATTCCAGACCCTCCTGGACGCTGAGCTGCTGAGCCCCCTGCTCTGGGTGACCCTACTGGAGCAGGAGGGTTGGACAAGGTGATCTCCAGAGCTCCCTTCTACCCCCTGCCATGCAGGGATTCTGTGGTTCTTTCAGGGTTGATACATGCACTCACAGCAAAACAGCAGGTTGTTCTCTTTAACTACCATCTGTGTGATGGCCCCAGTGGCAAATTTAGTAAAATAAAGATATATAGCAACTTTCAAACATTGGGCCTTTCCTGTGGGGACTAAAATGCCTGCCTACAAAAAGTAACTCTGAAGTAGAATATAGGAAACAACACCAACTTTGATTTTGTTTAGTAACTTACTGGCATACATCTAAACAGGTTATGTGGTGTGCTGTAAAAGGACCTAATATTGCCTTAGAATCCCTTGAGTATTTTTTAAGGAACATCAAGTAAAATAATGCTGCTGCAAAGCCTCAAGTATACTATATCATGAATCTGATAACACTTTAATAATGTATTACACAAACATGGTTTTGATCTAGCAGGATCAGTGGTGGGAGGTAGTTTATTAAGTGTAAAAAAAGAAGATATAGAGGAAAACCAGAGTGAAAAAGAAAATCATTTATAAAATGCATGTTTTCTAATTTAGGGTATGTCCAAACTATAAATTTCTCAATGCATGTATCAATTAAGCTTAAAGTTTGTGTTTTATACAATGCTCTCGGCTTCACTCTTAAATAAAATAAAAATTTGTGGTTTGTTTCTTTAAGAAGGTCAGGCCTTTTTTTTAAATTATTTTTTATTTAATGAATTGTGGTAGAATCTGGATTGTGCAAATTCAGTTATCCTCCAAGATCCTTCCATTTCCTTCATGTACTATCAATATTCTAGCAGTGATTTTCAATAAACTTTTTTTTTTTTTTAATGCATGTTAAGTTCATATATAACTCACAACTAAAGGACATTCAGCTTACATCTTCCTCATGCTATGTCTAAGTGCTACCCAGATGTTCTGTAACTTACTAATATCTTTTTAACTTCACAAATTAAGACTTAAAATCCTCTCTTCTGTTCCTGGGTGACTTGGTCTAGGTGATCCTGCTCAGGCAGGGGAGTTGGACTAGATGAACTTCTAGGTCCCTTCCAACCCCTAATATCTATGAATCTATGAATCTATGAATTGTTTCCTCTCCAAAACAAGATGCAGTATTAGAATCCTATATCAGTTGTCTTTTAGAATTGCTTAAGCATTTCCATATTAAGAACCCAATCCTTTAGGTTACCTTTCTGAGATTACTTATGAGCAATTCTGTTATTAAAAGTGTTTTTACACTGTCTGTGCTGCTGACCCAGGTTCCATCATCGCTGTGAAAAAAACTTATTGAAGTCAGTGCTGTGTCACTTCCACCCACTGCAGTTTCATTCTGAAGTTGACAAGTCCTGTATCTACAAGCTGAATTTATGTACTATATATGTCAGATGCAGTACACTTCAGCTTCTCCAGAAACAAAGCTGTAGGAAAGAGAAATGGTGATGCTTATTAAAAAAGAAACTGTGAGCAAGCAAGAGAAAGAGAAAGAAGAAACGGACAAGAATCTGAAACATACTTTGCACCTTTGCAAATTAGTGGGATGAATCTACATTGCACTTGTCTATTGTATTCTGTGGTCAAATGTACAATTTGAAGATAACACAGAAGGGAGATGGGGGATTTTTTTCAAATTTGGGTCTGATAGGTTCTCTCAAACCTTCAAACTCTGAAGGTTTTGTAAATGCAAGACAGGTCTCTTCTTGGTCCAACAATACCATTCCATAAAAACACTACAAAATATTATCTGACACTTCATTAGTTTGCTTCACTAGCTTTCCTGGAAATCACTTAGCAACAGAACTCCCCAAACACACACATGCATGCCATTAAAGAAAGAGAAATGGCTTTCAGCTCTAAGAAGGTCATCAAAATTGTAATTAAAGTAAAATGCATTACTATGTAGAGCTCATTTGTAATTAAAAAACAGATTTATGAAAGATGTAGCCCTTCATCTCAAACATATTTATTTTATAACTCATCCCATTTTCAATGGTCTCAAACTAGATTTGGAAAAAATAAGCATTAAAGAGTAAACTAAGTAACTATGAGGACAACAGCAACATGAGGATATATGAAAATTATCATTGTTCATTTTGAAGAAATAACAAAAAACATATGTTGGCATCAAACAGACACTGCAAGTTAATAAGAAAGATTTCTGATTCCACATTTAAGAGAGTTCAGTCTCAAAAAGAGACTTTCATAGGTTTCATAGGCAAGTCAAAACCACCTCTTTTTAGAGAGAGCTCTAGAGTAATAAATATAAAATGGATTATGGATTTGGGAAGTCGGCTTGTTTTCACGACCTCCACTTTCCCAGTTCTGCCTCTGAACACATTTCAATCTAGCAAGAAAGAACTTTGTTTTCCTTCACCATGTTTCAATACTTTCAATTTTATACTCCAACCACTGAAAGCAATCCCTTAACAATGTTAACTATACTGGATGTTTAAAAAAAAAAAAAGAAAAAAAGAAAAGATTTTTTTTCCTCTGAACACTCTCTAGTCTAGCCATTATGAGGATACATTCAGGAAACACAAGTACAATTTAAAACCTGGTGGGATACACAAGCTTGTTCCTCACAGAAGAAAGTCATTTGCATGTTTCTGTTCAGTCTGGTGACAGCTGTAGCCAAATAAATATTATTTTCTGCCACCACTGAGTGGCCAGTGCAAGGCCTCAGCTTTCATATGGACTGGCCCAGCCTGAGCTGGATTTAGCTTGTTACAACCACTATCTGGTGATCTCACTATCTTAACCTCTTAGAAATAGTTCCACAGGTCTGGGGAGTCAGTGTGTGACAAAACCAGGTCTTTCTGACAGGAATGGTTGGGAGTCAATGGAAAGGAAGCTGTCTGTTGTGAGAAAGCTCTAGAAACAACTCTGAGACCGAAAGGAACTCACACCCATTATCCTCCCTCATGTAAAGTCCTCAGGTTGCTGACAAGTAATTATCACTATCACCCCTGTGGCAGCTCAGAAAGGTTCAGCTGTTGACCTTAGGATTCAGAAGGACACTGGGAATGAGAACATCACAGCAGAAAGAAAAGGTGAGATAGAAATTGTTTGTGTAGCAACTTTAACTGTAATATTAATTACATTTTTCTATATTATTTTGGTCTACTTGACTATGAAAACATTACTGTAACTAAAAATACATTATTATCTCCATGTTTAATGTGTTCCTTTTTGCTCAGAACAAGATTTTGATTTAGATCATTATTATCTCTTGAATTTCTACATGACATCAGTTTGGTTTTATGTAAAACACCATTGTAAAATTGCAGCTCATTTTTTTGCAAAAGTGCTTAGAGGCCTCCAGGCTTTCTTCCAAAGAAAACCCTCTTAATTTATAGTAATTATTTCATTGTAAATTGCCCAAATATATCTCTTTTTTTTTTTTTTTCCTTTTTTAAATTCTCTGACAGAGATTTTTCCAGTTGTAGTCACTGTTGTACCTGATAAGGATTTGCTAATGCAATAGCTCTATACAGCCCAGTTCAGGAAAACCAAAGGGGTGAGGAGTTACTATCCCTTTGGATTGGTCAGTGTAAACCTTCTCTCAACTAATCAAGCTAAAATCACACTATGGCTCCAGTTAATTGGTTTGCCAAGGCAATATGGTGTAGTAGAATTGCCTCACAGGAGATTTATCTGCATTTTAAGAAAAATATTCTGGAAATATGACCTTTTTTCTTAGAAAACTCCTTGCTAAATACAAATTGTTCATTTTGCTTCATTTGTATCAACTGCTTGACAAGAAGGTGTGACTTAGTAATTGAAAACTCTTGATCACTAACGATTGCTGTGATGTATCTCTCCAGCATTTCTGAGATCCTCAGCAGTATGGAGAACATTAAGAATAGCAAAGCTGTTTGTATCTAAGGAATTGCTCTTCAAAAGTAGGATTTATACAGTACAAGCTTTTTTTTTTCTTTCTGAAGAAAGAATTCAATTAGTGCAGAAACCACATTAACATAGATTTAACACATGTTTTGCATTTAGAAATGACCAGCTAATGCTGTACTAAGATCAGTAAGATTGGACTGCTTTGAATGTTTGCAACTCCTATGATGTAGTCCAATCTGTTTATTACCTGCAGGTCTGTAGACTGTAGAAGTAATCTGAAGTTTCTTTTAGATACTTAATCAACTTCTCTGTGTGTCCAGCAGATCAAGAGAGGTTCTCCTCCCCCTCTATTCTGCCCTAGTGAAGCCACATCTGGAGCAGTGTCCAATTCTGGGCTCCCCAGTTCAAGAGAGATAAGGAACTACTGGAGAGAGTCCAATGGAGGGTCACTAGGATGATGAAGGGACTGGAACATCTCTCTGACAAGGAAGAGGTGATAGCCTTGGGGCTGTTTAGCCTGGAGAAGCCTGAGAGGGGAGCTGATCAATGTTTCTAAATATCTGAAGGGTGGGTGTCAAGAGGATGGAGCCAGATTCTTTTCAGTGGTGCCCGGTCATAGGACAGGGAGCAACAGGCACAAATTGGAACACATAAATTTTCACCTCAACGTAAGGGAATATTTTGCTGTGAGGATGCCAGAGCACTGGCTCAGACTGCCCATAGAGTTTGTGGAGTCTCCTCCTCTGGAGAGATTCCAAACCCACCTAGATCCTGGGTCTCCTGCTCTGGAGGACTCTGCTTTGGAGGGGGCTTGGATGAGATAATCTCCAGAGGTCCTTTCCAACCCCCCACTATGCTGTGATTATATGATTCTGTGATATTAGATGTCAAGCCATTTATCTATAGTTTTAATTTCACTTAACAGTATTGGACACTATTAGAATTATTTTAAGTAGGTCCAAACTGGAGAACTAAAATACTTTTGTGAATCTACAATATTTCAATTTGTTAGGGGAAAATATTTCCTACCTGATAACTGATGACAAATTGGACATCAAACACAGTAACTTGGTGATATTTCCTACACCTAATGAGTATAAAATTTGTAAGCAACAGGATTGTGGATTCTTTTTTTTTTTTCTTTAGAAAAAGGCCCCAAAATCACAATATCCTAAATAGTTTAGTGGCATGACGGTATCTGAATTGAGAAAATCACCTCTACTTTAATTCCTCAAACAAAGTCAAGTGTGCACTTCAAGAAGCAGCAAAAAAACAATAATTTCTATTGTAATTATTACCAAGGATGATGTAAAGGGGAGAGAGAAGAAAACACTTGCATGGTCAGGTATGGCTTAAAAGTGGGTACTTTAAATATTGAGATAGAGTGTCTGAGCCTCCACCAGATCTTCATGAACATATTTTGCACCCAGTCATCTGTTTCTAGAATGGACTTTCTGTTGCAGTCTGAAAGAGGAGTTAATAATTCATGACACCTGCATCAGCCAGGAAATGTAAGATCTTGCTAGAACTTTGACCTCTGGTAATACAGTAAAAAAAATCCCAACATTTTATTAGGTCCATTCCAAGATAGAAAATCAACTTCCCTAAGCTAGAAGTAGAACAACTTCTGTTTTGAACTAACAATTGTAGGTCGTATGGCACCTACTCCAGAATACTTTATATGAATGACACAATGAACCAGCAACTCAAGTAAACTACTCCAAAATGAAGGAATTATTATAATGCTGATTTAATGACATTATGATTACATTGTTACATTTTTATGAATTATTTGCATTAATAATACATACAGAATAATTTAAACATGACACTTTTAATTGCCCCTTTTCTTCAGAAGTAATGAATTTGGGACAAGATTTTGTCCAAATTAAATTATTCAGAAAACAAAAGTACTTTGGTATCAACTGACCATATTTTAAAAAATAGTATTTCTAGTATTTACTCTGATTTTCTAAAAAAGAATAGTTCTATTATTTGGAATTTTATTACTATCATCTCCCTAACACTGCCCTATAGATTTCTGTTTCATTATATGTCAAGCCTGCACTTTATCCACAAGGGTTATACATCAAAGTATTCACAGTATGAGAAGTTTTTACTGTTTTCACAGCTTCTCAAATTTCATGATGTGGAGGACAAGAAGGGAAAATAAGCAAACATTTACTTAAAGGAAATCTTTACATTCCAGTTTTTGTAGAAAAATGTAAGCCACAAAAGCTTCTATTCTTAAATGCAGAATAAAAGTATTGAAGTTCGTGTATTTTGTGCAACTTCTATTGCATTGCATTTAGTACACAGTGTTCTGTGTACCAAAAATAAAAGGATTCATTTTTAGAGCCTATTAAAATTGCAGTCCTAGTCTATAAAGGAACTGTAAAAATAGCATCACAAGAATAAATTTTAAATGTGTCTAGTAAATCTGAGCTGGAAATCAAAGCTTAAAAGAGGAAGAAAGATAAGAAACTGTTCAGTTCATAGGCATATTTGTCTTCAAAAATGAATTTACATTCTCAGTGAAATATCAAATGTTTAGATTTTTTAATTTTAATTTTCAAGGACTATTATCCACTCCTTCAACTGACAGACATCACCTGTCATTCTTCAAATGATCTCTTCTCTTCCAAGCAGTTACAGACCAGCAACACAAATGCACAGTGCCTGGCACAGATTCTGTCTATCATTAGACTACTCTCGTCAGTTGCTTCAACCTCAGACTATCCACTTTGCTGCTAATTCCCCAGTCTCCAATGTTAGCAGTGATAAAATATGTGTTGAGAGGACATAAATGATGTTGTGTCTGAGTAAAATATTTTTTAAAAACCCTAAATGCTCTGCATACATCTAGGTATTTATATGGTGTTCCTTGAAGTCAGCCAAATTAATTCTTTGTATCTCATTAAATATTTTTGCTTAACACAGGCATTAACTTCCATTTGGTCCTGACTTTCATTTTGCTTAATCTCAGTTATGGCTTCTCTTGAATTCATCTCAAAGACTGGGAGGTTATGAGCTGTTGAAAAGCTTCAAGTTTTAAGCAGGAGTCACATTTCCAAAAAGCTTCCTATATATGAATCTAATTTAAGTAATTTTTATACTGTATGCATGTGCCTTTTGTTAGGACTGGGAGATTGATGTTTTAGCACTTGCAAAGTGTCTTAATCAAGTTTGTGTAAATTGTCTAAATAGGAGTTCACCAGGTTAAGGGTGTCCTTTGAATGGAAATAAGTAGCAGAGGGTCTGTAATTACAGATTTTCAGCCTTGATAACTTGAATCTGATCAGAAACATCTCTAAGGAAAATTTTAAATTTCTTTGGGAATAAAACGGACTCACATGGGAAACAAGTTTTAAGTATTTCCTCCTGCAAATGTTTCCCTCAAGTCTTTATACTGAATCCTGGTCACAATTCCCAAGAAAGCATTCTCCGAAATGCATTAAACTTCTCTGAGTCAGCTTCATATCCAATTACATATCTGTTAGTTCTCATGATGGGAGATGATAAACTGTTGTACTCGGGATACTCACTGAAGGAAAATGGCCTTGAAAAGCAGGTAAATGACACCTAAAAATCAACATCAGGAGGTGCTGGGGTGGCATTTGTATGCAGGGTGTTAGGTCGTTACTTCTCCTCCCCCCAAACTTTCTAGATCAAAGACTTCAGGATGATAGCAAACTAACGTCAGTGCCTTTTAACTAAAACTTCTTCACAAGTATGAAAATAACTGTTCAGTTGGTGCCCCAGTTTTTTGTAGCTGATAAACCCTTCTTGGAACATACCAAATTGTTCAAAGGGCCATGTGGGCCAAGGGTAACTAATCTACATCAGAAGCAGTAACTACAAGCTTTTAGATTTCATATTAAAAATAATAGAAGAAGTAAAGTTAAAGTCAGGAGGGGGGATGATCTTCAAAAACAGGTGAGCAGGAAGCTGAGGACAACCCCAGGGATGTCTGTGCTCCACCAGCAAGATACCACCCTGACAGGTCTAAACATAGCAGTCAGAGCCAAGTGCTGGTATTGGGGTTCAGTGACAGACGCAAGGCACACCAAGCAAACAGTGAACCAGGTCCAGGGACCAGTCAGAAGCTCCAGCCAGCAACACAAGAAAATGAAGGCTGGAGGCAGGCTGGATGCAAAGCTACAGTGTGCAGTGATGGACTTCAGTGCTGGTTTGGGGATCATAAAAGTCTCTTTCAGCTGAAATCTATGATTCTATGCAAAGGGCCAAAAACAGGGCTGGCACCAGCCTATCTACAGCATTCCTCTGACCAGGTTTGGGCATGCAAGTCTGAGCTTAAGTGAGATCCCTGGGCCCAGAGACAAAGACACCAGGTGGGTCTGGTTGGGGCTAGTCAGTCTCTCAGGGTCTTGACAATTGTTAAACCCAAATTACCATGACCATTTTGTTTAAGGAACTGGCTGGAATTACTCAGATTGGAAAAGAGAAGGCTCAGGGGAATCTTATCAATGTATATGAATACCTGAAGGAAGGGTGAAAGGAGAATGAAGACAGGATCATTTCAGTGGTGGCTAGTGACTGGCAAAAATTATCCAGCTTCTTGTATAAATAATAGCTCATAAATAATCCTAAAAATTCTGGTAATGCCTTTCTGGATGCACTAGTGCAAATAGGCTTTTTACCTACCATTAGGTTCAGCACATGATTACATGAGACAGATGAAGGGATGGTTAAATAAAAGCCTTACTGTTCATAACTGAGCTCTTAAACACCAGGAGTTCTTGTTCACCTTCATGCTTCCCAAATATTGCCTACTTTTTCTAAATATGTAACTGAACTTTAGATCCTCACCTGAAAAATTCTGGTTGTTTCTTTCAGGATTTTTATTATCATAACACAAAAAGCAAGTACTATTAGTTTATAAAGAATGTTACCAGAAAAATATAATTTTATACACATAAGTATATGATAAGATTAATAATATCAGGAAAGAGAACCCAAAGCAAGAAGAAATCTGTTATAGCATTTGACACTCTTGTGAAATTTTCTGTGGCTGATTAAGGCAAATAGCTGTGGATAGAAAAACTATCTGACCTGAAAAGTGCTTGAAACAGCATTGATTAATTAACAGTGCTGATTAATTAACAGTTGACTGAGTTAGGAGGGCAGAAGACTTGCAAGATGACAGAGAACTTGGATAAACAAGCTGAATATGAGGGCAAAGTTCCTGGCTGTGGACTCGATGTAGGCTCTGAAGTTATTAAAATCCAAGACACTGTCTGCAAATATAAAGTAAGAAGAGGAACTGGGTGATCTGAAAGGTATCATTCAACTTCCAGTGTTGCTATTCTTGCTTTTTCATTTGCACTACAGAAGAAACTCACATTTTATGTAGATTTAAAATTATGGTACTAAGCAAAATGTAAGAAATATAACTGCTAATGGGCAGCCTGAAGCAAATGGAGAGATAGGAACAGCCAAGATTTACTTTTTTTTGCATGCAGGGCATGTCAAGGAATGCAGCAATGTGGCTGGGGAAGTTACCACCTGGCCTAGCTGAGGGTGAGACAGTCTTCATTGTCATTTGCCTGCATGACCAAATACAGTTTTAGTGACAAGTCAACAACTTCTTCCATCACTGTGGAATGTGCCTCGGTGTCATTCATACACTGCTGCATTGAAATAGATCACATATTAAAATGTCTGTGCTGTGGATATGTTTTTTCTAATATTGTCCTTCATGTCTGATGACAGCAATATAAGTTTCACAGTATTCTTTGGCTTTGGTGCTTTCTCTCCAGGACACTATCTTTTGGGATAGTACTTTAAAAACATCTCAGATAACCTTGTATTTCTTGACCAAACCCCTCTTTCTTACCTTCAACATTCATTAAACATAATAAAAAATCAGGTGTCGGATTCACGTTGGTGTTACAGCAGCACTTACACCTGAACTTGTTATGTGTGATACATACCAAGTGCAGGGAGAACAGACCTGCTGCATAATAATTTTTAGATGATTCTTTAAAGGAATCTTGTTCATGTGGCCCAAATCACTCATGATAAAATAGGTATCTTAGAATACATTAGCAGAGTGTTGGGATATTACATTAAAAATGTCATTGTTCTCAATCAGTTAAAATGTCTAAACATTTTTTTTTTAACAAACCTGATTAATAATGGCATCAGAAGAGATTTACGGGTTTTTTTATTCAGAATGCTGACTTCTGGGACTGACAGCTAAAATGTGTATCAAAGAAGAGATGGGCCCAGCTCCACACCTTAGAGAAAAGCTTTCTCGAGGGTTTCCCTGTCTTTCTGCCATTGTTAGCTTGCTTTTGTTTGGAAGCAGGGTAGAATTCATTGAAAGCATGGTGTAGAATGGGAGTTTTATGGATAGCTCAATTGTAAAGTGAGTATGTGGCTTTTTACTTTTAAAGGCAAGTAACTGCAAATTCTTTTTGAACTGGGAGTCCTGGTTGAATGGCAACCTTTATTACAAATACTTCCAGAGTTTTAAACTCTACCATCCTTGATCCTTTGGCATTTTTTACCAAGGTGGACTAGAAACTAATAATGACACCTGAGGTCTATCAGGTTTATTTATATTAATATTAAATGATAAGTTTTCTGTTCCTACTCTTTTTTCTTTTTTTTTTTTTTTTTTTTTGCTATTGCAATGAGAGGAGAGGTTTGTTACCGAGAGGCTATTTGGATTTTTCTTACATACGACCGCTTTTACATAAGATCAAAGACTATGGCATTTAAAATCCAAGCCTTCAGCCACACCTCCTGAAATTAAATGTACTTCCTTCACTTTGTAGCCACACTTTTCCCATGGCATATTACCCATTCTGCTCTGTGTGAATGACAAAATTGTGCAAGTCACTCCTTTCATGGTTAGTATATGGTTTCATGACTGAATGGCATGAGAAAATAGCTCATTTACACTATGGAGGTGGTGGACAGGGAAGCCAAGGAGTTGGGAGTGAAGTCTTGGAAAATACCCTTCCACCATGTGACAAACAAAAACCTTATTGTGGTGAGGAGGGTAGCAGACATGAAGGGGGAGGTATGCATCAAAGTACATTGATTATTATATATTATAGAAGGTGGTATTTGTAATTTCAGTGATTACAACTTATCTGACAAGATACACTGTCCATAGCCAATATAGCACTATGAGTACAAAATGAAGTGGTTCTGGAGATAAACTACTAAGTGAAATGTCTAAGACTAAGATCTCCTTAGTAACATGGATCAGGACAGATATCACTATCTGGTTGAAAAAAATGTTACAGGAAAGGGAAGGTAAGATTTGTTTGGTGTTGAGTGACTTAGACAAAGAAACAAGAATTTTTGATTTTGGGGAGTATCTTGAAAAGCAAAATGTCTTGATATGCCAAGTATCTCGGGGCTCTGGCAGAAGATAGATAAATGTTGGTGCACTAAAAGAAGACAGAAGGTATAATAAATGACAGAGTAAAGTGGCCCAACCCAGGAATGGTATCATTATCAAAAGCTAGAGTCAAATGAGGTTAAGATCTGTTTCAACCAGCAATAGTGAATCTATATAAAATGAAATAGCTTCTCTAAATTTGGAAGAGTGTGCAGATGGTTTAAAGACCTCAGCTTTGAAAGACAGAATATTTATGCCACCTATAATACAGACTTTAGCAGGACCAGAAAAAGCCAATACCATTAAACAGAAGAATAAAAAAGCTAGTATAAATGTATTTATATCTCCTTAAAACAGAGAAAAGAGGAAGATAAGTCTGATAAGGAAAATAGGAATGGTATTAAAGAGCAGTGATTTAGATTAATTTTTTTTAAAAAAAGCATAATAAAAATAGTTTGGAATACAAGTTATTAAGGGATTTAAAATGTTAAAAAAAAACAACCTTCAAGCACATCAAAAGGAGAAAGACTGCCAAGAAGCCAAGACTGATAGCTGGTCAGAGTCTTAAAGGTGCTCCTAGAGACAATAAGACCACAGTAGGAAAACTAAATATTTTCCTTCAGTATTCTCTACAGAAGTGGCTAAGGAGAATCCCATAGTAGATCCACATAGGGTGCAAACTGGAAAAGTTCTCAAATTGAAGAGCCACTGAAAAGTTTTCAGAGGAAAAATAAACAATGTTTTTAGTTTTAGATTGCCCAGATTATCTAGTAATAAAATAATATTTCTAAAGGAAAATATATGAGGCAGATGAAACACTAATTGTGTTGTGTAACCAAAGGCACTACTGAGGGAACAAGGCCTCAAGTGGAAGCATGGGAACCACAGGCCAACAAGGCTGACTTCTACACTGGGTAATCTTGTTGCAAACTGTAGTAGAGAAAACGGGATGTGTGAACAGAAGGCAGATAATAGAGAAGCAATTATGTGGCTTTGGATGAAGTATGGGCTTGCAGACCAATGAAAGTTCTTTAAATGAGCCTATAAAAATGTATGAGAAAAGGTTGAGTTGAGAGAGTGCACTTGTATATTGCAATAATTGCAATTGTAAGAGTGCACTAGAAATTGCAATAGCATTTGGATATTGACAGTTTATTATGAAATACTTCATCAAGGGTCTGGTAGACATAAACTGATATGGGAAGAAAGACTTTTTTTGTCAACTAATAACGGACTAACAAATAGAAAACAAAGAGCAGAAAAAACAATTTGCCATGATTCAGAGAGGTGACTGTTGCTATCCTTCAGATATCTTTATGTGCACAACATGAATGACAGTTTGCTGCTTTTTTCTACAAAATTATTCATTTAATTTGATGACTACAATGAGTTTCAGGAGCACCTCATGATACTGACTCATTGGCAATAAAATGTCAACTGAGATCTAGTGGTGAATAACACAAAGTTACATGTATAAGGAAAATCAGCACAAAGTAGACATCTGTAAAGAATTAGCCAAATTAGACATTATTGCTAAGAGATTTAGGAGTAATTTTGAATAGTTCTGTTTGAATGACAGCTCTGTCATTGAATGCAGGTATTTTTTGATTGATAAATGGAGACCTAAATAACCACAATGAAAAAAAAAAAAAAAAAAGAGTGTGGTATACTGGCTTTGAATGCAAAGTAAAATGTTGCTGTGCTCCAGCACAAAGAAAATTGTATAAAAGGTAAAAATAGAGAGGAGAGCAACAAAACAACTATAAAGACAGATAACTCTGCTAAATTAATATTTAAGATATCTTCCTTTAGAAAAGAGGGAGTGAAAAGGGGTATTATATAACATATAAGGTCATATTAATGTCATGTACAATGTGGAGAAACTGAATGGAAGATAATTCTTCCCTCCTTACTGTGCTGCAGAAAGTAAGGTCATTAAATGAAATTCTTAGATAGAAGTTTCAAAATGAACACAAGATTAGAAAAACATCTCCAGTGGATATTGATATTATAGAATTAATTGTCACAGGATGTTAAAGCTATCTGAAGTACAAGTAGATTCAAAAGGCAAGTAGACAGATTAATGTGAGAGGACAGTAAACCACACAGAAGTGAATGAAAGGTCCAGCATGGGAAATCCTTAAGATGGAAATTTCTCCTGGCTGGAATAATATACCTACATGTCTTTTATTCCAACACCTATTCCCATATCATCCACAGTGACCAGTGTCATTCTATTAGATTCGTTTTCTAAGTAAAGATGCAGAAGAGTGCCAACCTGCATTGTAGAAAAGGTCAATACTTACTAGTTTTAAACATCACACATTTCTAATTGAAGCCCTGCTTTCTTTCCACTGAACATTCTTCAACATTTGGAGTGGAACAGTGTGTCCAGATAAGCTATATAAATGAAGAGGACCTTGAAAAAAAATCACCTGTACTTCATATTGATAAGCTGCCAACCATGACAAGTTTCCTGAATTGTCCATGTAACAAATGTGATTGTATGTACCATGCAGTGTTATTATTCTTTGGTTCTTGCTGGTAATATTTGTTCCAGCAGTTGCAATAGTGGTCAGGACAGTGACAAACAGGACAGTAGAAATCTGCACATAAATGGACTAAGAGTTTGCAAGGATTCTTCAAGCATGAAATAGTGTTTGGGAGAGAAAAAAAAATAAATAAAAATTTCCCGCAGGGGTTATGTCCCTTCATACCGAAGTAGGAACTGTCATGTCATAAAACAAAGTCTATAAATATGGCTCTTTTTGCATATTTTCAGTGTGTGGGAAACAAGTACCAGGACAGAGTCCCCCATGTGATTTCTCCTTATGTGTTGCCAGCAGTCAAAGTGGTAATACTTGACTGCTGGGCTGCATCTGTACTATAAAATTGTCATGTTGTCAGCTAATGAATTACATCTATTCAAGACTTGGCCTATGTTTTTTGTGTTATAATACAATTGTACTTGAGTATAGGGAGTTTGTATGTCAATGGAAGTTAAAAGGAGCTAAAAACTATAAAGAGGTCATATTAAGTCACTAAGAAATATATGGGAGTATATTAAGTACATAATAAGAAGTATATAGCAGTTGTATTTCTCTCTGTGATTTAGGTTTCATAATTTAAACCAACATTATATCAAGGACAAGCCTTGAAGCAGCAGCAAAGGACTCAACTTCAGAATAAGAATGTTGGCCAACAATTTGATGCAAACAGTAGGGATGGCTCCTGTGTTCATTTATATATCTAAGTTAGGGTCAACACAAGGAAGAACTTTTTCTCAGTAAAGGTGACAGAGCTCTGGAAGGGGCTGCCCAGGGAGGTTGTGGAGTCTCCATCTCTGGAGACACTTAATATCTGCTTGGATCTGTTCCTGGGTGACTTGGTCTAGATGATTCTGCTCTGGCAGGGGGGTTGGACTAGATGATCTTCTAGGTCCCTTCCAACCCCTAATATCTGTGAATCTGTGAATCTGTAAGTTAGAGGAGCAGAGAAGCTCCTTTAATACAAACATCATGAAGTATACAGAGGTGTAAAAAGCAAAAAGAATGTGCTCCTTCCCGTTCTTTTAATATAAATTCCTATTTAAAGTTGCCCAAGAACTCAGAAACAATAAGCAGCCTTCAGCTTGGTTGGTTACAGAAAAAAATAATCACAGGAGACATCAATAACTCATGACAAGAGTATGCAGTTTAGGTAGTGCTAAACATAGAACAAATCTCATCATAATCCAATAAGGTCTGATCAGATCTGTAATTGAGTAAGCATCGTAAGGAATTTTTTCTCAGGAAATACTTAAGAGTCTTTGAGCTTGAGTGTTTATCTGAACAAACACATGATACATTGAAAAAAAAAAAAAGGCAAGAAAAAAGAAAAAAGCTGAAGAGCTATGAAGACTGAAGTCTTAGAGACTATCCTTTCAGATGATGACTGGTCCATATTGATATGTTAGTACATGAAAGCTTTTTCTTGCTGAAACTACTCTAAGGCTAAAGGGAAAAAGCAGTCTCCAGGACCAAAAGACTATCATGTTTCATATGGACTTACTTCAAAGGAAAATATTTTCTTCTTCTTTTTTCTTTTCCTTAAAAAAAGAAGAAGAGTAAAGAACCAGTTAGAACCTGTTCTTCCATCAAAGTCAGTAGCCCCCATTCAAAAGAATCAGAGTAAAATCTCAGTTCTGTGGATGCCTAAGTTGAAGATCCTACTGGCTTCACAGGAACCACCATTTAATCCATGGAGTGGTTCAGAAGGCTGCTTTTTTTTTTTTACTAGACTTAGAGCTAACATGAATAGGGTCATGGCACCATCCCAAGATGTGCACATATAATTTGCATTATCTTAAGCAAGAGTAGTGTGGATATCTGAGATGTCAGTGCAGGTCTGCTTGTGTGGGATTAAAAAGAAAAGCTTAGGTTACAACCCTCAGCCTGAGAGATTTTCTTTGATTTGCTTTTCCCATTCTTGTGCTGATCGAATCTACCCCAGCCAACATGGGAAATTTTCATGAGCTTCTTTGCAGACAAAATGTATTTTGCTATATTTAATATAACTCCCAGCTGCAACATAAAGTCAGTGATATGTAGTCTGGAAGGAGCACTTAGTAAAGACAATCATGGGCTTCTCTCTTATGTCTTTCCCATTGCAAAAGAATTCTCAGTTAATGATTGGAGCAGGGATAATTATATAATTGCTATGTAATATAATAAGTGCTTATTCCAGATGATTTATTTTTTAAATAAAGTTAATAATTTACAACCAGTACATAAACCTTTCTCTTAAACTTGTGTAAGTAATCAGGAGGTAATTTGAAAAGAACTCTCTTTTGATGATACACATTGCTATGCACAATACTTGTCATTTTTTGTTTGCAAATGATGAATTATTCAGACAGTTTCTCACTGCAACCATGTGGTTGCTTAATGTGTCAGTGAGACAGGAGCTTTATTTTTTGACTGGATCCCTAAAAGTTAATGAGCCTAAGATATTTAATACATTCAATATCTGTTACTCATCCTTAGCCCTGAAAAGAGGAAAAAAAAAGAAACAAACAACCAAAAAAACCCAAACAACAAAAACAAAGAGGAGGAAAATATCCTAATAGATAGGAAACAAATATACAAAAGACTTAGAATCACAGAATGGTTTGGGTTGGAAAAACCCAAAGATCATCTTGTTCCAACCCTGCTGCTGTGGGCACAGACACCTCCCACTAGACCAGGCTTTGCAAGGAAGACTTCTGCAGCAATGATGTTGATGCTGTTTTTCAGGTAAGCTGTGAATCTCAGTGAATTGTGTTTTGTATGTGACAGGAAATATAGAATTTATAATACAGTTTTAAGATGATCACTCATAACGATCAGTTATAGTCTCCCTTTTAGACAATGAAGAAAACGTAAAATAAATTGCTCTGGAAAAGATCTGCTATCAGGTTTTTAAGCAGGCACAGCCTGGTAGCTGACTGATAAAGGTAACTACTCAGCTGTGTTGACCCCAACTGCTTCAGTGAAAAAAATGAGTTGTAATTCACATATTTGTGTATGCAATAAGTTAGGATAATGAGTCCTTGCACATGAAATGAGTTATGGCAAGGAAAGAGACACACATCTGTGAATTGCGGGGACATGTTTATATCTGGAGGAGCTAAAAAAAAAAAGAAAAAAAAAAAAGATAAATACTGGTTAAACTCCAGGTCCCTATTTTTTTTGTTTATTTTTACTTTAACAAGACCTGGTCATTTGGAGATGTTGAGCAATAAATAAATAAACCCTACCTAGGTATTATTTCTATGTGTATATGCATTAGTGTGTCTCTCTCTCCCTCCCTCTCTCTCTCTCCACATGAATCTCTGTTAACCAGTCTTTGAGTTCTCATTGCTGAAGTGGCATTGAAGCTTGTTTGAATAACATGTTATTAATTTTTAAAAAGAGGAAGCATCTCACTATTTTTTTTTTCAACAACTAGAATACCTCCCAGCCTGAATACCCCACCAGACCCTTTTAAGCTTTTCCTGGCACTTGGAAACTATATCAATTCTCTAAACTTTTCACTCGCAGCACATTAGCCTTATCCTACCCATATCATAAACCTTCCCCACACAAAAAAAGGTCTTGATGAAACTAGAAAGGATAAATCATACACTATAACAAAAGGACCTTGGGTATTGTAGTTTATGCAGGTTCTTGAAATTAAGTAAACTAAACCAACAAGAGCATTTTTAGAATTGTATAGCTGATCTGTATCACAGAAAAACAGTCTGGAGAATATCCATTACTGTTCTGCCAAAATAAAATTATCCTTTTCTTTATTTATTTTTTTTTTACCTTCCTATGTTGGTACATGGTAGAATGAAATGCTGCATTTGTTTTTAAGAATCATTTAGAAATGCTTATGGTAAATCACCCAGGCATTCTAAGGCATATCATCTTATGGTACATCAGGTGTAAGAACAATATGCTGAATGTTTATGGGCTATTAAAGATGCAAACTTTGATTTAGGTTTTGATAAGGAACTGTTGGGGGTTATTTTCCCCACTCTTTTATTATACCTGGGGTTTAAGACATAGTCAGTCATTTGCAGTTTACACATCACAGCTTTCAGAACATCTGCTTTTGGACAAAAGAGTAAATAAGAAAATAACATTTGAGTATTGGGTGGTAAGCAATAAACAAAACATAATGAAAAATATTTCCAGTTTGCTTTAGCTTAATTTTACTTTGCCTTGAGTTAAATTTTAAAAAATACAATTCTAAAGCAAAGATACTCTCCTGCTGGCAGAAAGTACTTTGCCTTGCACATTCTTTCACTACTTTCCTCTTCAGGGCATGTAGCATGTGCACTCAGTTGTCCAGCTCTTTACAAATGCTGCAAGCCCTTGTAAAATGATAGTTTGTGTCAGGGTTGGAAAAAAAAGAGTTTGCAGGAAAGCCATGAAAATGACATACTCTCTTGAAATATAGCAAGTGGAATGAGATGGGCACTAAGCACCCTGCATGAAATTTAGGTTTCTTTATGTGTTTCTGTAGAAGCAGAAGAAGGATCACATTACCCATGAAGCAGCTACTGTGAAGCTCATATATCTACCAAAGTACAACTACTGAATGCAGAAAATTGAATATATAAATACACACTGGAAATACAGCCTTAAGCACAAAAACCCTCATCAGGCCATAAGTCTTATTTAACATTCATGCCCTAGCTAGTTCAGATAGGGCCAGATCCTAAAGTCTTTGTCAGGCAAAATTCTCATTGCCTATAAGTCAACAAGAGTTTTGCCAATTGAAGAAGCCTAGGATTTGTTCAGTAGTGAATAGTTTCCTTGGCAGGTTAGAAATGTATCTGCCTGCTGTGTCACAGACAATCTATAAAGCCACTTCACTGCTTGTAACTCTTTTCCCCGGTATTCTTCTTTTATGGAATATATTCTCTGATAATTACTACATCTTCCCGTGCTGCTACTTGCTATGCATGAAGCATAAAATAAAATAAATAAAATAAAATAAAACACACACCAAAAAAAATCTACCAAAAAAACCCACAGACAACTAAAAAGAGGACATGCAATGATAAAGAAGCCTGTGCTTTATCACCCAGTTGCATGGAGAGTAAGGAAAACTAAAACTGAAGGTTTTCTTCAATTCTAGAAAGACCAGCTCAGCATATCTATTACAATCTAAACTAGGAATGTCAGAGAGGTAAAACTTTAGACAGTGATTTATTCTTGCCTTTGACACATGAGGTAGAATACTGTATTTTGAAATACACAAACTGACAGGAGTTCTGAGGGTTGCAGTCCCTGTGTTTACAGGGAGTTGGACAGAACAGAATTTTTCCCAGCTCTGGATTTGACGGACAACCTTTTCAAAAATAGAATTGCATTTTGCTGACCTGTTTTGTGGGTGTTTTTTTAGCATGTTTTATATCTGAAGTTTCCTATTGATTTAGAACACTTAAGTGCAATAAATTTACTGTCCTGCTAGCTGCTGGGGAGTTCCTTTAAGTATTTGCTTGTTTAAAATTATCTCAAATTAAAACTTGAACCACACTTTGAAAGTGCCTGTTGCATCACAGGTTCTACATTTATTTTGAGTTTGCACCCTGCTAATTATTTTTGTCCATATGTACCAAGGGCCTTTAAGAAAGACCAATAGCCATGTACAACCTGCTCTGCACCCTGGTCTCCTCTCCCACCATATTCAATGACATTCCAGAAAAGGGTAACTTGATGAGTGTATAATCTTTCAAAGTCCCAAATGTGTAAATGGTGTTTAACCTGGGTACCATATGCAATGGCACTGATACTCGAACGCAGCTTACGAGTTCCCTATTTTAAGTACAAACTGGCACTTTGGAGTTGAAGATGCTTTACCAATCTGTCTTGCAGAGACTTGGGATTCTGTGGCTGCCCTTGTGCAATATGTCTCATTTGAACTACTGAAAATTCAGGTTGATTTCCTGATTGGCTGAAAAGCCAAGCAACTGTATCTTTGCTTAGGCTCTGTGATTTATGGATGATATGCTAGCTCTCTTTCTGTCCACTAACCTAACCTCACAGTGGCTTACAAGCTGCAGTGCCACTAAGACAGTTGTTATTACTCTTTTTTAAGCCCAGCAGTTTCACTTGCTCTTGATTCCTTATAACAGTCAACGGTGACAGTAACTATGATGTATAGCTTCCCTTTGTACAGGAGACAGAATTCTGCAGCACTGTTCATCTATCTGATTCCCTTGTAGGCTTTTCACATACTGCTGTAATTTATTTTTCAGAAAAAAATACCTCTTTAAAGTAAACACAGATGTAGGAATATTGTATTGCATGTGTGTGCTTGAGTGTATGCCCAGCTTTCTCTTCATACAGCTTTGCTCTCTGCCTGGGGCTTTTTTCTCTCTCTACAGCATATATCTGCTCTTCCATCACACTCCATCCTATAGGCAAGCTTAATTCAGCCACTTTTCTATGACACTCCATTATGACTCTGGGTGGATTGCCAGATTATAAAGTTTTCAAAACCCCTTTCTATTAAGGATATTAACTGATGATGAATGTTTGTGGATCCCCTACTCTGTTGTTTTAGTAGATAAGACTTAAAACATTTTTCTTGTAGGCCTGTCTTGCTCTGTCACTGCATTATCTTTATTGTGACAGTTTATAATGAGTGGAAATTTTCAGGGTCTTTGGCTTTTTTGATTTTTATGAACTTGAAGCTCTCATGTGAAACATTATCAGAGACTAGAAATGGAGAACAAAGTCAATCCAAGTAAGATAGGAATTATATATGTGGTGCAGCAGTGCAGGGAGGATGGGAACGGGGAGATGTCACAGTCAGTATGTGATAGTTGCTGCTCATTCTTCTGCTTTCTCCTTCTCACATTTCCTCTGCTCCAGCGTGTCCTCTCCCCAGGCTGCAGTTCCTTCAGGAAATACCCACCTTGTCCAGCATGGTCCTGTCCAAGGGCTGCAGTATGGATGTCTGCTGTGGGACCTGGAGTACCTGCTCCTGTTCTTTCTTACCTTGGTGTTCATGCTGCTGTTTCTCACTGGTTTTTCACCATTCCCCTCTGCCTATGTGGCAGTTTTGGCCCTTTTAAAAATACCTTTTCACAGACGAGACACCATCTTGGCTGAGGGGATCAGCTGTGCTCTGTGGTAGGTCTGTTGAAGCCAGCTGGAACCAACAGTGCCCAGCATGGGACAGCCCTGGCCTCTCCTCACAGACATGACCCTGCACCCCATTGCTGCTGGTGCCTGGGCATCTGCACCAAATATAAAGTTTTTCACCCATCTGCTCTCCTGAAATACTTGTAAAAATCTGTTTTGGTATGCAAGCATATTTGCATAAGATAAAAAGTAGAAAGCATGAAATGTAAATAACTTTAATTCTGCCTTCGGAAAAAGAAGCTCTCAGTTTTCCTTAGGCAAGTAGGAATTAGTGTCTGTACTGTAAGTGCTAGGCTGTACATCCCAACCCCATTACAGTCCCTGCAAAGGTGCAACCCTGTTGGGCACCAGCTGCTTTTCACCTCAGCTGTGGTTTTTGTTGCTTGGAGAAAGGAACCAAGAGATCTGGGATGCTCCACATTCAAGGTCCTCTGTTTAGGTGATGTGGTACAGGAGGCTCAGTGTGCACAGGTACATGCTCCCTACTCTATCTAGAGGCAGAAGATATTACAAGCATCTAAAAGATGTTACAAGCAGGCAGTGACCACATAAGTGTTTTAGGGTTTCCAGTGCTGAAGTGGAATATATTTTGGCGTTTCAGACTCTAGTTCAGTTTCTCAAAGGTATTTTTTAGACTCCTGATTCGTGGCATTTTGGATGTTATAGCTATTTATCTGTTACAGCTTATAATAAAATATTTTTCCAGAAGGACAACTTATGAAGGGAATAAAACTGAAATAATATAATGGGGACAGTGGAAAAGAAGACAGTATATGACATGGAGTCTCACCCTGTTGAAAGCCTCAACTGAAATTCAACTGCTTCTTGACATCCAAAAAGTGACCAAAAAGTTCAGTAGAATTCCTTGCACTCCACAGAAGGTATCTCCTCTCCCTTTCTGCTCTCCTCCTTGGTCTCCATGGGCCCTGCTCCAAGTAAGCAGTATTATCCTTCCATCACAACAGTTTCCTCTGGAGTGTGTCCTCTACTTACCATGATAATTTCTTGTACCTCTTCACTGTTTGCTATATTAATAAGCCCATTCTACCCAGAAATGATTCCTTTTCAGGATGCAATCTGGGAAAAAGCATCAGGACATGTCTGTAATTTAAAAAATGCCCTTAACTAGGTTACAAAACATTACAGACTTTCCACCTCCTATCAATGTAAAATTTTCTTTTTAGAGATGATGTGGACAATTTCCTGCATTTATCCAAACATATAGGGCAAATACAGGGTTTTTTTCCACTAATCTCCCTTTTAGAACATTGTTCCTCCCTTATTTTACATCATAGAGTAATGAATATTTTTGCTGTAAACACCTGTGAGACACAGTTGTGTTTCAGTCAACTTTGGAGCTTTCTTATTTAGATCACAAAAAAAATAAATCTATTGGTTTCCAGTGGAATGGACTCTGATATTCTCAGTTTTCTTTGGAACCTTAAACTTTTAAACCCAACTTTCTCCTGTTTGCTTTGGATGTTTTTACCCTACAAACAATCCTAAATTTTCAAAGGAAGTGAATGTTTAGTTGTTACTCTAGTTTTGCTCACATTGTCATCAGTTTTCTCATAACATGGAGTTCTACATCATGGTAAGGGTCTCATTCTGTTCTAGTCTGTATTCTATTCTCATATGGAAATATTTTCTTAGCTTTTCTATAGAATACCACAGAAAAGTTAATACACTGGTTTTCTGATGGAATTTTCAACCTGTCAACCTCTAAAAAAAAATAATTTCAGAATTCTTGTAAAGACAGCATGATTCACAAAGAATGGCTTTTAAAGTCCATGAAATTCTGTAAATAGCTTAAAGACCTCCTACTGTTCTTGTTTTATTTGAGAACCGTAAGATACCCTCCGTTCACTTCAACCAGCTTTTTTTTATTGTTGTTTTAGTCGGCAGACACATAGGACATAAAAACTAATAGCAGCCTTTTCTGTCTAATATACTTTAGATGAAGACATTGCTTTAAATGGTCTACATGTAGCCTATTATCATCAGAGCTTTTTAATTAGTGGTGGAATTACATATAAAACCAGCAGGGATCATAAGCAGAAAAAAATACCTGCTTTGTATGTTCATGAAAATAAAGATTTTTCTGTTAGAGGTATATATATGTTATGTTGTAGCTATTCTAATTTCTTCCTTCTACCACTTTTGGTTTTTTAGTATAATCCTCTCTGTGCAACATATTTGACTTTTAAATCTGCCTTTTCTCTGATTTTCTTCTTACTTTAATCTTACCTTAAATACATTACCATCTCTAGCTGGTGTAAATGGGCCAAGGAAATGGAATTAATTCTACACCATGTGGGAACTTTCCCAGCTATTGTTTAATGTTGTTGTACAATGGTGAAAATGAAATTTTATCTTTTCTCCTTTTTTCATAAGTAACTTCTCTTTCTGCAACATGCACTTAGCATGTTTTTTAATATCCAGCACACTACTCTCCATATATTTCATATTCTTCATACTCTGCCTTTTTAAAGTCCAATATTTTTGTATTTTTGTACTTTATGTCTTTATAAATATTCTCTTGAGTGCCTACAAATTGATGCTGTTGCTCTACTATCACAAAAATCAAATCTTCACCAACTTTTATCTCATTTATCACATATATCTTATTTTCTTGGGGATACATGCACCGACATGTCTGGCCTTCTTGATCACTCAGCAGATTTAAAAGAAAATAGCTTTATTTTTACTTGCTGAAATAACTTACCACAGTCATTTCACGATTTTTATTCTTATCTGTGCCATGGTAATTGAAGTCTTCATGATTAATGATGTGCCTCTTTAAGAGAATCTGTTATGCATACAAACATTTTCTGACCTGTCTCTTTTCACACAGGTTTGGATGTTTTTATCTGTTTCTTTATCACACACTTTGTAAGTTCTCTATCATACAGTTGGATCTATACCACCCCTGTCCTGGTAATCCATTCTGCAAGCAGAATATAACTTCTCTGATCCTGAAGATATATTGTCCTTTCCTGCATATACCCTCCTGTTACTATGGTGTTTTCATAACTTCTTATTTAAAATCCTGAACCAGCTCTCAGTTAATCTACAGTAATTAAGTTATTTTTGTCTAAACACATATGGTTGCAGCTCTGCAGACTTCTTTCTTTTTATAACCCCAAAGAATTATTATAAAACAAAGACTTCCTTGATTCATGTTTCTGAAGAAAGTCTTCCCAGTTTTACTTTGTTGTTTTCCACAGCCTGCAGTCCATTGCCTTCATTGTGATGTTCTAGAATAATATGTGCTCCTTTTCTTTCAACTGTGACTCATGAAGCTGTTAGCCTGAGGATGTGCGTGTATAGGTTGGGATCACTGTAGCGGAAGGGGCTCGCCAGCTTGAACTTCTGGCAGAGTGAGGCACTGCCAGATCATTTGTATGACCCTTGGCTATTGAGGATGTGTTCAGTATCTAGTAGAGAATTACAAAATTACTGCCTGTGTAGAAAACCAGAACCAAAACCCACTGTTCTGGGAAAGGTGGATGTTAAATCTTCTTCTTATAGAATAATCATCTACAATCAATAGTAGCTTCACATTAATAACTAGAACCCTTAAAACAAAGTGTATTTTAAATAAAAGGCTCAGGAGTTATTTGTTGGTCTTGTTTTCTTCTCTATTTGACAATTTTCTTCCCACTCTTTTCCTTTTGCCTTCTCCTGTTTCATACAAAATAATAATTTTTAAAAGGTACATAATGCTTTTTGGTTTATCTCATTGTTTCATCAACCACAGAATTATTTTACAATTCTTAGTAAAAGTCAGAAATAAAAGGACATGCCTTATGCCAAAGATTAAAATGGTGTGACATCATGCAGACATTAAGGGCATGGAAAGATGACAAAGAGGATAATGGGTGGAGGCAAAAGGATCAAGTTCAAAATTCATGTTTAGACCCCTGGGGCTGTTATTTTTAATTGACTGAGGTCTTTGAGTAATCAGTTACTAAAGAAATCTCAGTATTTCACCACAAAGACCTGCCTTTAATTTGCAATTAACCTGTGAGTGCACTTACTCTTTTCTTAGTAACTGTACAAGACACTGGTGAAACCATCATTAAAGTCTGTAGGATTTTTCCCACTCTGTCTGGATGACTCTTTACAACTACAAACTTCCTCTGTCTTGCGCTTTAACTAAATTGGTGTACTTTTTCCTTGAGGCCTTCCATCCTCAGCCCTTAAGCAAATAAATAAATAAGCCACTGTCCTATTGCCCATGCCCTTTCAGCAGAACGTACTGCCTATTAAGATGAACCATTCCTATATCGCTGAATGGCCATATTCACCAGTCCATGAATTTGTAATTTAGCGTGTTTACTGCAGTCCTGGGATGTGTACCGCTTAAAATGTTCACCAGGGACTTTGTCATTTAGCTGTGTCATATTATTATATTGTGTAATGAAACATAACCACATAATGCATGTAAATAACAAAGTGTCAGCTCCCTGCCAAAATATAAAGGGAATATAAAATGTAACTTCTATCGCAACCCCAGATAAAACAGCATCTTCTGGAGAAATGAAAAAGTTGGCTCAGTAAAATCCTTCCTCTTCTTTTTCAGTTAAATATAAATGAAAGGAGTAGGCTCTTCGTTTCATAATGCTTACCAACTTTGCTCCGTACCAGCTTTCTAATTCGTTATTTTTTTTAATATGGCGCTTACATATCTGTATCTGCTGTAAAATACACACTTCTGTGCACATCCATCTTCCTGGGTCCTTCTCTTGTTGTCCTCTTTCTGTCTTCCTTTGGCTGCAATCTTGACAACAAATATTTGTAATTTTCTTTCTTTTCCACTAGTTTGCCCTTAGCACTTAGAATGATCCAGGCTAGAGAAGAAAAGCTGCTCCCAGATGTATGCGTGCACACAGCTGCAATTTGTTTCCAGCCTCAAAATTCTGAAGCTCAAGAAATCTTTCACTTTCATTTATCCCCACTTGTTTAGCTGTATTTCTTCATCTGTCTCCCTCAGATTCTCTCACATTGCACATGGAAGCTCTCTCCAGTGTTTGTAAATGAACAGATATTAAACTGTTTTAAAGCACCGTTTCATACGCAGGCACTCACATGCCCACAAAGAAATGACAGTAATTAAGAGGAAAAATAAAGGTCTATATCACATAATCAGTTGGATAAACATATTTAAAAGCCGACATAGCAAACCAGAGCACATTGCAAATATGCTGAAAGGAAGCAGAGTGAAATGCAAACACACTTGAAATTATATTAGACACAGACAAAAGAAGAATATACATACTTTTTGAGGTAGGGTAGGAAGGAAAACACTCTGTTAACAAGTAGCAGTTCCAGAAGATCTCAAACAAGGATGCAGAATGTCGATTCAAACTGGAAATGAGAAGAGATAGAAAGGATGGGCTCATTTCCCATCAGCAAGATTTCTGAGGAAAAAATAAAAAAAAGGAACAGCACTGTCCTTCTGAGTAAAAACAATAGTACTTTTTTTTTCTTCTTTATCATTTTTTTCTCTTTAGCCTCTTAATTTTTCAAGTACAGGGGAATGAATAACATATGATATGCTCTAACATTGGCTCAAATTTCAAAACCCATTTTCTCCCATGCTGTTTATTCCTTTTGTGGTTGCCAAAAAAAATCTGCAAGTCTTTTGATTCAAGCTGAAAATAATTTTTTTTAAGTTACACATTCAAGTACTCACACCACAGTTGCCATAAACTGTACATGCTACATACTGTTTTCCATGTCAGGGGTTCCTCTTTCCACATCACCCTGGTGTGGAAGCCTAGACCGGGGCTATTAGAAAAGCTGAGCTTTGACTTTCCCTTCACAAGTAGATAGTGCAGGTGATAAAAAGAAAAGTCTGAAGCCCAAAACCCAGCCATAAAAATCTTGAATTAGCTTACTGGTTTGAAAAATGACATGTAACATAAAATCCTTGTGGTCCAGGATTCAGATGCTAACAATCTGAAATATACTTTCTGTTCTTCAGGTCCCCCCCAGTCATAAGTCTTTTCACATAGGGAACTGAAAGTTTTCTCAGATTCTTTATATACAAAACTGTAACTAATAATACAGCAACATGAAACCTCAGCTGTAAATTATTCACAGTCTTTCCCTCACAGTATATTTTTTGTAGGAAAGCAGGCAAAAAAGAGGGGGAAAACCCCAACTCTGAGTAAAATCAGGCATGTAAATAAAATTAATTTTTTTTCCTACAGGCAATTGTTGATCCAAAGAGAGTAAATTAATTAGTTTTAAAAACTGTTGTCAGTAATCTGCTGAGCTCTCATCACAATGAGAGTATGGCTTTTTTTACAGCTCTATGATGGAGAGACTCCAGAGCATTCTGAACAATTGATTAATCCTAGTCTAGATGCTTTTATATCTGCCCATTTTTTTCCTTCTCTGCCTTGATGCTTTATCTGCATATAGTCAAATTAAATCAGTCCAATAATATAATCTGTCTAATAATCTGTCCAATAAATTGTCTATTCATAGACCATTTGGAGGAATGGGAGAAATAATTGCATTTTGTTAAAAATAAAATATTTCTGGACACATATATTCTGATGATTTTGGGGGGGGGGGGAGGTGGGGGAGTGGCATATGTACTTCTAATCCTTAGAAGCATTTAGCAAGCAGCCTGATTAAATTAGGGACATAATCGATCATCTCACTAATATTTAGGCTGATAGCAAACAGTACATCTCCCAGCACTATATTTTAGAGCATAGGAAATACCAATTTATAGTAACCCTGAAATTGCAGGAGACAGTTAACCAGTGACTGTTCAATCTGGTGAAATCATGCATGTCAAATGGAGGTAAGAATACAAAACTAAACATGGGCTATGTTCATAGAATCATAAAGGTTGGAAATGACCTTCAAGATCATCAAGTCCAACCACCTACTAAATATTATCAGGACCACTAAACCGTGTCCTGAAGCGTCACATCTAGATGGTTTTTGAACACCCTCAGGGATGGTGATTCCACCCCCTCCCTGGGCAGCCTGTTCCACAGCCTCACCACTCAGTAAATTTTTTATCCTAATATCCAACCTAACCTCCCCTGAAGCAACTTAAGACCCATGTTGTAGTTCCATAGACTTTTATGTATTTAACACTGACTTTTGAGGACTTAGCTGGTCAAGTTTTTCACTGCAAGCAATTTGAAAGTTGTTTTTTGATTTGAAATGCCTGTGAACAATTGCAACTTTGGTATCACCTTCAGCCATTGCCTCAGAAGCTTCATCACATGGACTGCTCTCAGTAACTGTTGTGGTCATGGACACCTGTAACTCCAGCGTGCAGCAGGTCACCTGCACTGTGCACTTCCCTCCCCTCCTTCCCTAAGCGGCAGAGCCCGCAGGGAGAGGCTGCGTTTCTGCCTGGGAAGTGGCTGAAGGGACAGGCTTGCTGCTGGGAGACAAGCGGCCAGAAGGATTATAGCGACTGGCACCTTCAGTTGCTGCAGAGAGCGGCTTCAGGGCAGGTAAAACTGCACTAGTGAAAGGATCTGCGACAAAATGGGTCAAAGAAAAGCTCTTTTGGGGGCATTCTGAAGCCTGGCAGAGCCCTTTGCCTGTGCTGCGGGCTGCCCTTTGGTGGGCGGACTGCTGAGGGAGCCTGGGCGGAGCCGGCACCACCCACGGTTAATCAGACCCCCCGAGGCTCTAAGAAGCCTCAGGGAGGGCCATGACTAGTCCCAAAGAGACCAGGGAGAGCAACCAGTCCTTCTGTGTGCATAGGTGGGTGCTGCAGCTTTTAGGGCAGAATGCTGAGTCTTGGCTAGTGTAGAAGGTAAATTTAATCCCTCTAAGTGTCAGTGGTGCTCGTTCCCAGCTGCCCTTCAACTTGCAATGTGTCAGTTGCTGTCGAGGTCCAGCCATGGCTGCTACCCGACTGAGGGCTGCGGTTAGGAAAGCTGTGGGTACCCAGACAGAGGCTTCACACAAACATGTTGGCATTCAGGCCTCTGGTGGCAGAGAGGGATGGAGCCTGGCAAAGGAGGGTAGTGGAGAAAACCCCTGAGTCAGGTATGACCAGAGGAATAATCCTCTCAGGGACTGTGAGAGTTTAGTGTGAGGAAGAGGAGACTCAGGGGAGACCTCATCACTCTCTACAACTATCTCAAAGGACACTTCATCACTCATCACTCTCCACAACTACCTCAAAGGATACTGTAGAGAGGTTGGTGCTGGTCTCTTCTCACAGGTAATTAGTGATAGAACAAGAGGGGATGAATTCCAGCTGCATTAGTGGAGGTTTAGACTGGGCATTAGGGAAAAGTTTTCCACCAAAAGAGTAGACAGAGACTCCAACAGGCTGCCCAGGGAGGTGGTTGAGTCACCATCCCTGGGTGTGTTTAAGAGTTGTTTGGATATGGTTTTGAGGTTCATGGTTTAGGGGTGGCTTTGTATAGTAGGGTTGGACTTGGTGATCCCAAAGGTTTTTTCCAACCTGAATGATTCTATGATTCTTCCAAGCTGGATGAACAAATGCCGCAATTCTTATCCTTGATGGCACTAGCATTTTACAAGGGAGTAACACACATCTCATCCTCGTAGCATCAAACACAAGTTCCTATCACTGCTCTCTCTCTTAAGTACTTAGCTTGGGCTTAAGGACAAACATTCTCTGCACTTCAGCAGCTGTCTGTTTCAGCTCAGTGGACTGAAGAAATAAAGACCACAAACACAGCACTATAGCTGCTAGGCCAACCAGCAGATGCTCAGTGTGTCCTTGATTATTTTTAAAAGTCACCAGGGGATCACAAAGGAGATATCCCTTGGGGATTCCAGGTGGAGCATTTTCCTTTGGGGACTCATCTATGATATAGCATCCATCACCTTTGTGTTCAGGTAATCGCACAGTATGAATTAATAGACCGGCCCCCCCCCCCCCCATTCTCTGGAGCTGCAAATATGCAGAAGTGGGGGTTTCCACAAAAACAAAACCAGGTTGGTTTTTTTTAAAGGGTCTAAACAAGGGAGAAATAATTGAATAATAAATACAGCTTGGGGTCTAAAAGTCAGCATTGTTTGGCAGGATAGAAGGAGTGGGATTCAGAGTGTTGAACTGGAGACAGGAGCACCCCTGAGGAATCCCTGTCCCACTGAACAACCTCTGGAGCACCTTAGGAATAGGTAGGGTTAGACCAGGCAACAACAGGGCATGAAAAGACTTGCTGGCAAGTCACTGCACTGGCAGACCACTCTGTCTGCAGGCAGGCAATCATCCCACAGTGGTCAGGATAGAAAACTGGCAGGCAGTTCCCCAATTTTCAACAAAAGATTATGCTACCATCTTTCTGAGCAAATTAATTCACTTAATTTATTATTCTGTGAGGACTACCACAGTCTGACAGAACAGTAGTCTCAATACTACTTATGACCATTCTTTGACAAGCAGAAAGAAAAACACTGAAGCACTTAGCCCATGCCTTTGTCTGCAGCAATTTTGAATGTTTTGAGGGTTTGTTTTTTTTCCTCTTACATTTGGTTACCCACAGTTGATTTCATCTATTATGGAGCAAAAGCAATTTCAGTTGCTTCACAATTACAGTTTCAAATTACTTCCTTTTATATACCAAACATTTGCTTTTTTCCGTTCCCTTGAGGAGTATTTCTTCCATCAAACAAGTCCCCACTCCTATTAGAGGAAAATTCTTGTCCGTATAAGTGGAAAAATAAATTCAAGCAATTTCAGAAGATTCTCTAATTGAGATTAAGATTGTGTTTAGTTGATCATTGCAGTCACTCAATGAATATTCACTGAAAGTAAATACAAAAATGGGTCATGGACTTATCTGAATCGAGTTGTATACATGTACATGCATATTCCCATTAAAAAATACTTAAAGTGTATATCCAGATTTCTGCATCTGTGGGTCTGGAAGTGGTTTATTTGCACTACAAAGCCCCCATTATGCCCTTGTATGGAACACATATTTCACCAATGACTGGAATCACCAAAGTTGTGGCAAATGAAGCTTCAAAACCATGATTTTAAAACTATATATCTCAAATTACAGTGCTGACAAATGTACTCTGAAGCAAAGTCTGATAACCTGCCACTTCACTTCAAGCTGTCACTGTAATGGGTTTTGTAATATAATCAATATTACTGAATTTGAGATTATTTTCATAGGTGTAAGGGCCAGTTGAACAGAAGTTGGAGGAAAAATTGCTTTGTCATTTTCAACTTTGTTTTATGATGAACCTGCTCATATTTTCAAAATTCCATTTCATAACAAATTCCTAACACAGACCAATATTTGCTAGTTGAAAGTGATAGGCCAGAAAAAAATTAGTAGTTAATAATAAATTTTCCATTCTTCCACTGAACAAAACCTAGTATTAAAACTCCTCCCTGTCTGATAGTTACAATAAATGTCTGAGTAAGCATTTCTAGTTCTCAAAAAAAAAATAAATGTAGAATTAGCTCAAGACAAAGAATGAGAAAAAGCATAGTTTTGCTTTATCTAAGCCAAGTCTAACTGTTCTGATGCCCCTACCCTATTTTTCATTTGGGGATAGACTGTCACAGCCCTTTTAATCTTTCCTACTGGGTATAGCATTTCTGCAATCTAAAGGTAGAAAATACACTGTAGGGAGGAAGAGCTTCACAGATGCACTGGAAAGTCCACCCTCATGCTCAGGGCTAAAATGCCAGCTACTTATCTGCTGCCTTTGAAACATTTTCTCTCAGAATTATCCCATCCATTTCTGATTTTAAAAATCCAGGCTATGATGCATAAAACACAACAAAAAAAAGGGCTGCAAATGCTGCTTTAGGAACAATGTGAAAAGCAACTTCTAGATGGCCCAGTTAAAAACTTGGGAAGGGATGAGCTCTGCTCTCAGCTTTGCTTGATCCAGCTCACTGTTGCCTGGCTGGGTGCAAAAAGATGATTCAAAAGCACCAGTTTAGAGGGTGAGGCAGTGGGAAATGCAGGTGAGCAGCAGCTGATTTCTGCACTGGGACAGTGCCACAACTTTTATCCCTTGCAGGGAAAATCCTGAATCAGTAACTTCTTCCTCAATGTTCCTGTAAAACCATTTGATATTCCCTTGTTCCCTACTCTCTCTCTAAACACACATTTATTAGCTGATAAAGCAAAATTCTGTCCTTTGTTTTCTCCATCATTCAGGAAGAGACCTCAGAGTGAAAGAAGCATTAGTCTGCAGATTCTTTCTGTAAAAAAAAAACAAACAAAACCCATAAAAACCATACAATTTTAATCACCCTGAACACTCTTCCTATAAAGAAAACATGCCAAGGGAAACCAAGTCACCTAAAGGCTCTGCCTAGAGAAGTTTTCCAGCATCAATGAATGCTTACATTAACTGTTGTGGTTGTTTATATATATATATAAAAATAAATATATAAAAATAATAATTAAAAACAAACAAACAAAAAAACCCAAGGAATTGATTTGAAAACACAATTATGAAAACAGTTCTGTTCTCTGCCATGGATTTTGGCTTGTCTGGGACTTGTTTTTAAATCACTAGATCTTTACTACATATCCCCACCTGTAGTTCTAATCAGTGGTTACAAATACTGCAATTAGCTGCTGTGGAAATGATTATGTTGTCACAAACAGAAGATTAGAACTTCATAGAAGGAAAAATCATCAAGAGCAGATGAATGCTTTAGGAAAAAATAAAAAAAAAATAAAAGGATCTGGGTCTCATGCTAAGATTCTTAATACCAAAACAGAAACCCAATAGTAGCAAAGAGGGAAACCAGAAAAGTATTACTGCTCGCCTTTAATGCAATTTTCCCCCAAAGATTATTAAAATCCATTGATTGTGAAATGTCTGCTCTCAGGCAAAGATTTAAACTGATTAAAATGCACAGTGTATCAGGGATTAAACCTTTATCCCATGACAAAGGTCTTCTCAATGGAAACATAAATGACTGGATTCTGAAATTCTAAGAAAAGGCTTTACTTTGAAAAGAAAAACTGTTTAATTTTATCAACAGCAGTGCAAGAAATATGGCACCAGTCCTGCTCTGACTTATAGCTCTTGGCCAGGAAAACAATGTAAAAAGTGCTCTTCTATACAAACAAAGTTTTCCACATGTTTTAGATTCAAATCTTACTTTTGTAGGGCCAATAACCCTATATCTAGTATAAGACATGCAAAAGGCTAAGTCCTGTCACACTTTCAGGTAACAACTACAGCCCATCACTGGCATCATAACCCCATCCCTGCCAGTTCTGAAGAGAATAAGCCATTCTCCTGTCAAAGCTAAATTTGGATGACTCCTAAAAACTATTCTGATACAATTTACAATTAGAAATCATTCTGATTATCTGAAATACATTTTCTGAAAGTATTAATTTTCAAGACAGACCATTCTTTCACTTGGGTCAATGAAATTCTGTTAAAACACTAGTAGAATTGCAGGAAATTCACTGTTTAATACCTGCCAAACAGGCAAAGGTGGTTGTTATCTCTTGCAGACACTTAACAGCAAAATGGCTGGTTCAGGAAAGCATTCTGAGATTCAAAGATTATATTGTATGAGGCACATCTTGATAATAGTTTTCATTATTTTCTTTAAGGTCCCACGTGTAGCAGTGACTCTGTCACTCAGTGTACATACATTGCCTCAGATTTTTATCAGATCAAGATGGACAACAAGTATTTCTAGTCTCTTTATTAAGTTTTTTCAAATGCTGTATAAAAGAACCATGCTTGTTGGGACATGTTCAGCCATATTTTTTTTTCAGTAGGGGAAATAAATAGCATTTGGTTGCTTTTATCTAATACTGATCACCTTTCACTTACAGGGATTACAATACATTTAAAATGGAATATAGATATTTTCTTGAAAAGGCCAAAGTTTCCCTATGCATTTGAGCATAGTGGCATTTAGTATTTCTTAATAAATAGTCAACAGTTTTGATGATGTTGTATTACTGTAAACAAGTGCACACTTTGAAGGGAACCTGAACTAAGTTTTGTTATTTTTTTTTTGTATTTTAGCCCTGTTCTACTAAAAGTTTCAGATTATTTAGATTCTCAGTGTTTTTTGCCTCATAGCTTTGAGACCCTGGATGGGCATGCTTTTAACATAGCAACATACCCATTTTTCCTGGTACTGTTCAAATTTTATCTTCCAATACATTATTTGCACACATATGTAGTTTACACATGCATTCAATAGACATAGGCACATGCCATAAACACCAAGATGTATTTGCTTAATGATACCTGTGCTTTTCTCCTGGCAGTTCTGATTGGATGAGTCTAGGAGCACCATTTTACTGCCTGCTAAAGTTCAGCTTGAAATGAATGAATGCCTCATTGCAATCCTTTTATCCTTTGGTGAAATGTTGCCCATGCTGGCCATGCAAACCTACCTGAACTCATACCCTTAGGTCCCTGGGTACATTGCAAGTACTTTGTCATTGCTTGTATATTCTTTTCATAATACCTTAACACCTCCTCCCACTATTCCAGATTGCAAAACTGGCTTTTCAGCCTCAGTTCCATATTCAAGGCTTGTATTTTCCCATACTGTTTTTTAAAAAAAAAAAAGAATAAAAAGACTCTTCATTGATTTAATGTTCTTATAGAATGCAGGAATCTTCAAATATTTCTAGTAGTTTTGCAGTGAGGCTATTCTACTGAGTTAAGTGGAAGCTATTAAACACATCAAGAGTTTCAGAGCTAGCTATTGTTAAAAAGAAGACTACCTTCTGAATCTCTGCCTTTTGCTGACATCCATTACTAGCAAAGGCAGAGTGAAGTGCTATTTAAAACTCTTCTATTTCCAGGGAGTTTAAACTCTCATGCAGCTTTTAACTGCCCGTTTTTTCCTCTGCAGCCTTTTTTTTGTGTTGCTCCTTTTCCTCTGGAAGCATGCAATAGCTATTGATCATTCAGTACCTCGGTGCTGTTTTGCACCAGAGCTGCTTCTTACTGTCTTTGTTGTTCTGAACAGTCTTCCTCCACATCTCCCTGCCAGGAGGCTGGAGCCAGGTGGGGTTGGGCTCTTCTCCCAAGGAGCAAGTAATAGGACAAGAGGAAATGGCCTCAAGTTGTGCCAGGGGAGGTTTAGGTTGTACATCTGGAAATATTTCTTCCCCAAAAGGGTTGTCAAGCCCCAGAACAGGCTGTCCAGAGAAGAAATGGAGTCACCATCCCTAGAGGTGTTTAAAAGATGTGTGGATGTAGTTTTGAGGGACATGCTTTAGTGGTGGACTTGCAGTGCCAAGGTAACAGTTGGACTCAATGATCTTAAAGGTCTTAAAGGTTTTCCAACCCAAAGGATTCTATTCTATATGTTCAAACCATCCTGGCAAGACTGGACAAACCAGGTAGAGCCTAAATCATTACTTCTTCCCACCTGCACATCAGAACACAAGAGTAATCTTTGGTCTCAGCAGGTCCTTTTAGATTTGTGTCTAACCTTAAAGAGAACAAACGTGCCTGGCAAGAGCATAAGAACAGACTTGGGATATACTTTTCCCTATGTATTGCCCTAGCCTCCAAATTTTTTGCACCTCAAATAATTCATGAGCCAGACATGGGTTCTATATATTTAGAAATACCCTAAGGATTTATTTTCCATGACATTCACCAGCTTTCTCTAAGATCCCTGTAAACTTAAATAATGGAAATCTCTTCTGGAAAGCAGAACCACAGCTAAACTACTCATTGCAGACTCCTCAACTCATGTATTTGTTGGCTTCTTTTGACCCCTTCCACTCCTGGTAGCTTGGAAAGGAAGATACACTACTTCCCACTCCCTATCACCCTGAACCTGCTTATCCATATGCCTGCTCATCTCTCTTTCAAAGGGAAGAGTCCACCTTTAGCCATTTCTTACATAGATGTTGGTCTTTGATAATCCTTGTTGCATTTTCTCACATGGTTTTCAACTATATACTTTCTGAGATGTTGGGGGCCAGAAGTGGGCATTTACTACCACATGAGTGATGGCTGTCCTGGTGGGTCACTCCTCAAACCTCTGCCATTCCCACTCAACAAATAAGGCTTCCAAGACACCCAGCTCAGAGTTTATGAATCAGAGCTGGTCAGCTCATATAGGCACAGTCCCAAACTTCACAAAAATGTGCAGCCAGTGTCAAATTTAGATTAGCAGCACAGCTCTGCTGACTAAAACCTATAGTGGATTCCCCTGCCTTTCCCTCTACCCCTGTATTTCTCAGTGTTCTCGCTTGTTTTCTTCTTGCACCTCAGGGATGTTTTGCTGCTTCTTCGAAGACTATTCATGCCTGCAAGACTTAATTGCTTTTGGTTTTATGGAGACCCTTTTCTGAGAAGTGAGACTGATTGCACTGGAGTCCACAGTGGACTCAATAATCTCTCTACTATACTATTTATAATAATATATATCTGTATGCTATATTATTCTCTTTTTATAAAGCCATTGCAGAAAAGATTCTCATTTACTTCTGTTTGAATAAAACTATAACACAGCCATTTAAAGATATATAGTCAGTATTTACTGTAATGTTCAGCAGCAGCACTAAGCTATAGCTACAGCTGTAAAATGACACGGGAAGTCATCTGAAAATATTGTCAATAAGAGTTTTGGAAGTAAAAAATTACTGTAATTATTGGCTCTTGTGTTTGAAAATATCAATTTTAATATTTTTTTTTAGTGAGATTACATTTTTACCTTTTATTGATGGCTATTTGATGGTAAAATGGCACTGATAATCTTTGTTTAGCATTTTTCTCAAAAAGCCCACCCAAAAACCCATCCAGAAAACCCTGCCATTTTACTATATACAAATAATTCACAAATGAGTTTCATGTTTGTAGAACAATAAGGCTTCAAACATGCCACAGGAAGCTATGTTTTCATAAACCCCCTGCACTTTGTTTTAGGCTCTGTTGTTATATCACTTTTCTCATCTGCAGGTTGTCCTGTGATTCCCATTGACAAAGTGTATTAATTGTGATAGGTCCTCTGAAATTTGCTGTCACCCTGAGCTCTTTTCTGCCATGGCCTGACCTTGCATATCTGAAACTGCCCCCTGAAGTTCCTTCTATTGTACTTTTCACTGAGATTTCAAAATACTTTATAAAAAATCAGAAGCTAACTCCAAACACTTGAAGAAATTGAACAGCATTTATAAGCCACCCCTTCTCCCCAGTTCTGCTGCTTAAATCAGAAACCCAAATATGATGTAGCAGAACCACACAAGAAAAGAGCTTCAAACAGGAATTCAAGCATTCTGCCTCCAAATATAGCTGCAGGAAGAATGTAAATCAACAGTACATTAAAACTTGTGTTTTCCCTGATGTGAGATCCTTATGAGGCCTGGGGTGATTGTCTCAACTTGGAACTTTATTTCAGAAGTCACTGCTCATTAGAGATGTATCAGGTGACAGGCTGAGCGTTGAACAAAGAGGCTGGTAACTGCACAGCAGACAACACGGTCACCAGCAGTATTTTGGGTTTCCTTGGAGTTTGCCAGTCAAACACTCAACCTGCCTACGAGAGCATGTTAAAATCTGGAGAGATCAGAGCACGAGATGGCATCGCTGGAGGCTAGAAAGAGAGGGCAGCATTTTTGTCATGTCTTTGAAAGTTGTATCAAAATACAGGTTTGTCACAAATGTTGTCCTGCAGTTTGTGACTATTGAACAGGAAAACTGAAAATACAGCCAGGATTGCAGCTTTCTAGCATCAATTTCTTGATTTCTTTTTTAGTTACAAAATCAGCACACTAGCAGTTGCAACATCTGGGTACATTATCCTTGCTATTACCATGCCATTTTGGAAATTCCTCATAAACTTTGAGTCTGAATTTAAGAAGAAAAAAAGCATTACATATGAAAGGCTAATAATAGCTCACTGTCAGAGCCACAATTCAGAAGTTTAGGTCATGGACTCTTCCTAGTACCAGGACCCATGCAGAATCTTTCTTTTCTGACATTAATTAATGTCATTAATATCCTCTTCCCCTGCTGCAAAAGTAGGAGCAGGCTCTGCAACTGAGACAGACTCTGCCACCTAACCTTTCAGCTTTTCTTACGGATCTGTCATGTAAAAGAAGAAAAACAAATTGACATATAAAGAGCTTAATGGGTCAAACTTCTTTAAGACCAGTGGAAGAAAAGAAAGAACTGTCTTCCAAAAAACTGTAGAAAGTTTCACTGTGGTCATTTGATAAGTTCTGCCTTCCAGCTGATTCCTGTCCGATGGGACACAGGGAAACCAAACAACTGCAAGCATCTGGCCCTGCAGTTTGCTCTTTTCTGGGCATTTTCAGACTTGCTCCACAGTATCTTTTGCTCAGTTCTGAAAACAATTTGGAGAAAAACAGTATTGACTTTGATAAAAAAATTAGTAGAATAAGGGGACCAAATTCCTGTTTCTTCTATTCAAGACATACTGCTTCTGTAAGGTCTTACTTCATTTGGAAGGAGTAACAGACATCTATCAAAATGCCTGTTTTATTAAAAGTCAGAATATCCATGGAATAACAGCCTAAGAATATGATGGTATATTAAGACAGCATATGAAACTGCTCTCATTTACATGCAGATCTTCTTACACTTCCTACGTGTGACTGAGGATAAGGTTCGATACAGTTTGCCTCCTGCCATTTCTTGCTGAAATCATCACACACTCACTACCACTGTTCTTTTAAGGCCAAGGAACAGTTTTGATATGTCACAATAAGCCTTCAAAAATTAAGGTGGTTGTCCAAAAGATTAAATTTCTCATATGTCCCAACTGGCTGAGTAATTTTAACAAAATGAGTTTTCTCTAAAGCTTCTTACATTACTTAACTAAGCCTAACAGGAAAGTGGTATGAAACTTTCATTGTTTGTTTTACTTTATTCATCTCCACCACTTCATATGAAGGAGTACTGAGGTGCTCAAATAAAATGAAGCATAGAAGATTCAGAGTAATCATACATTGCAGGGAGATGGATCGAAGGAACAGGAGTGATGCTTTATCCCAGGGGATGTGCTGAGTCTGACAGAAATGAGCATTTAATATTTTGATGAAATACTAAGGAAATTATGAGGAAAGCTTATTATCCACTTGTTTAAAAAATGGCAATCTAGATGCATGAGACAGAATATAAATTAATGAAAAGGTCACTTGAGGTTATCTGTGTCTTACCTTAACTGAGTTGTGGCTTTTTGATTTTTATTTTCATGTTCTTAGGAAGCAGCTGAGGCTTGCACCTCAATACTTCCATGACTACATTCACACTTAGATCATACTTGTATAATTGTAGATGTTTTATATGTCCACCTCCACATTTCTCTTCCTCCTGAGACTAATAGTTGAACATCAGGGACTACGTTTCTCCAAGTAAGTGGAGGGGGGCGGACAGTCAGGTATGGTTGTTCACTGAAGTTTAAATCTCTACTTACATTCCCAGATTGCTACATCTCTAGCACTTTGGGATTTCTCAGCTTTACCCGCAGAAATTTATAGCAGCTCGGTGTATAATATTTTCCTTTTCTAGATCCTATTTTAAAGTGTCCTTTTACTTCTATTCTTCTTTCCCATGGTAGCATCAAAGAATTAGAAGATGATGAATTGGGATGTTTGATCTTTTTGTAGTATTTCTGCCTGGATACAGTGCATTATCTTACGTGTCACTAGACAATACCTGGGGAAAAAAAGAGACCCTGAAAATATAAAAATAATCATATATGAAAGGATTTAATTTTGCCTCATCACATCTGAACAAACTTAAACAGCTGCTGAAAGCTCAAGAAAACTGAAAAAATGTTCCTTTTAGAAACTATTGTAATACATCATATTCTGTGTATTTCATTTTTCCTGTTCTTGCTTTCTGAAGATATTTGCATGAGAATGGGATCCTTCTTTCCAGTAGTTCACTGGCTTCAGCTGTCCATGCTGCATGTATTTAGTTCTGGCTGCTTAGACAAGGCTTCTGGTAGAGCTTGTTGTCTTTTCAACATTTGCAAAGCTTCTGAGTAGTCAAAGAGGTCAGGGAGGAGGAAGTTTATGTCCTGCAAGTTAGTGAAATGTAGAGCCCATTGCAGCTCTCAAAAGTAGAATTACATTTGTGAACTAGACCTGCGGTCTGGACTCTTCACAGTTTGATGGAGGAAAGCTCCTCCTAAATACTTGTGGGGCTTAGTTCTGAAAGCCTTCTCTCTGAAGCCCCCAGGCTAATGCAACAAAGCATTTTACTTTATTACTTAATTCCCAGCATGCTGATTAGCTTTTGTAGATCTGGGTTGAACACACTGTCTCACGCAAGACTGAACACTGACTAATAATAAAACAAAGTGAACTTCCCACTGTCAAGTGTTGAAATCTCTGATACGTATGGAAAGTTCTACCCTAATTTCATTTGTTTGTGCCTGTCTATACTCTCCGGTTGAAAACCAAAAGGACTGAGAAACCTTAAGAAAGGCTGCTCTCTTGTGGTTTACCTAACTATGCAAGAATGAGGACTCTTCGTAAAATCTGATATTATGCAATTTTTTTTATTCAAGTTGCTAATCCTAGAAAAATCATTGCTGGTGGATGCATTAAGGAAGCCAGCAGTGCTCACCACACTCCCAGGTGTTCAAATACTTCAGCGATTCTCCCAGGATTAAAACCTCGAACAAGCGATTAAGTCAATTATCTAAACTGTGCAGCATCTGCTCAAGCAAAATTGAACCTCCAAACCTTACTACGTTTGTCATGTCCAGGGACAACTTTCATTGTGATTCAGGGGATGATTGCTGGAAAGCAGCTCCCAGACTCTGGGCACGCAGTCCAGGCCACAGGAAAGGTGAACTCACACGACTGCTGCATGGCTGGCAGAGCAAGACTCTTCTTCCAGGACTCACCAGGGCTCCCAAGCACAAGCTCCAGCATTAAGCTTTGTGTGACTGGGCAGAGAATCAGTCTGCACAGCAAAATGAAGGCAAAAGCATCCATGGAAACACTTCCAAGGACTGAGAGTTGAAGCCCCCACTCCAAAGACAAGGAACAACTAAAACAGGAAAGCAACTGAACACTTTGAAATCACCAACATTTTTGATTAATGCCCTAGGCCGAAACAAATTAATTTAGCAAACTCTGCTTTCCACATGTAATGCCAAATCAATGGCATTTGTCCATTCAGATCTGCAAACTAAGTTGTGTAGACTGTGTGAACGTGTATTAAAACTAATAAGCATACCTGAATTAAATAAACAGTTGGAAACTGCAGGCTGAGGGACTTTGCAATACCATATGGAGCCTTTCAAATGTAAATTACCAGCTAAAATTCAGCCTAGGTCAGTTGTAACCCGAATTGTTGCGTTCTAATAATTGTTCAGTGGTCTATATGAAATTAAGTGATTGACATGTCTACAAATTACAAACACAATTGCTGCTAATAGAGCCTCTCAGGGAGACTGGAAATTGCATGGGCATGGAGAATGAACTGCCAATTCATCCTCAAGGTGAACTCTTCATGTCAGGAAGAGGCACCTGGGGGAGCTGTGCAGTGCTACTTTTCATGCTCAGACTGTTCTGATTAATTATTATCATTTATTATTTGTACGGTCCTCTATTGCAATATCACCTTTAGGCTGAAATCTTAGATCATCTACTTTACCAGGGATGACAAACACACAGTTCCAGCATCAAATCATTTGCACTTAAAAGGCCATCTATAAACTGCTCTGGAAAGCTAGCCAGATCCCTTAGTATAAAGGAATGTGGGATGACTGGGAGATATGGGGAGTGAGTTTAAGGACTGCCTGAACTTTAAAACAAAGTCATATCAAGGAATTCATTTCTCACTGTGCCAGTCTGCTATTTTTCTAGAGCTCTAACATGCATATGTGTCAGATACTCTGTAATACATTTGCTAATTCCAGAGGTTACTTTCTAGCATGGCACAGACTGTTTTGGGGAAAGAAATTTTAGATTTTTTATTTCATGTTAGTCTGATAGGAAGAAAAACAAGGAAAAATGTTTTCAATATATATGATCACATGTATATGTTTAGTAACGTTTTGCATGTCAATAGATTAAAAAAAGCAATCACAGAACCACAGAATCATTGAAGTTGGAAGGGTCCTCTAGACACCATCTAGTCCAACCCATCCACGAAAGCACATTTGCCTAGCACAGGATGGCATCCAGGCAGGTTTAGAATCTCTCTAGAGAAGGAAATTTCATAACCTTCCTGGACAGTCTGGTCAAGTGCTTCATCACCCTCACAGTAATTTTTTGTCATATTTAGATGGAACCTCTTGGGTTCCAGCTTGTGCCCATTGCCCCTTGTCCTGTCACTGGGCACCACTGAAAAGAGTCTGGTTTCATCCTCCTTACAGCTGCCCTTTAGATATTTATATATTGATAAGGTCTCCTCTCAGTCTTCTCCAGGCTAAACAGTCCCAGCTCTCTCAAGCTTTCCTCCTAAGAGAGATGCTCCAGTACCCTAGTCATCTTCATTGACCTCTCCAGTAGTTCCCCATCTCTCTTGAACTGGGGAGCCCAGAACTGGACACAATATTCCAGATGTGGCCTCACTAAGGCAGAGTAGATGGGGAGGATGACCTCCTTGACCCACGCTCTTCCTCCACACTCTTTCTCTCTTCCTCCCTTGGTCACACTCTTCCTGAAGCATCCCAGGATACCGTTGGCCTTCTTGGCCACAAGGGCACACTGCTGGCTCATGGTTAACTTACTGTCTTCCAGGACTCCAAGATCCTTCTCCTCAGGGCCACTTTCCAGCAAGTCTACGCCTAACCTATATTGATGCATGGGGTTGTTCATCCTATGCTTAATTAAACCCTATGCTTAATTTGGATTGCATCAGGAATTTCAGCAACATAGTAAATGTCATTGGGTTTTTCAGGCAGATTAAAAACTCTGCATCAAAGCTTTCTTTTTTTCTTCAGTTTTCTTCATGTTTAAAAGAAGCTTCAGACACTGCTAAGGCATTACCTTCCATACCTCTGTTTTACAAATTCTTGTAAAAATGATTAAAAAAAAAAAGAAAAAAAAAGAAGCCATATTGATATCACACTTATATTATCATGTCTCTTACAAGTCTGATAAAATATTTGCAAGGATAATTTCATCTAGTGGGTGATGCAGGACCAGAAACAGCTGTCATGGGACAGATGTTACCTCCCTTTCTGCACAACAGTGTGTGCTCATTACTTCACACCATCCTACAGCTCTAGCTCCCTTAGCTCTCTTGTCAGATCCACCCCAGGGAACACAGTCATTACTGGTATGATACAAAACAAGAAAAGAAAAACAGAGGTTGGGATTTATTATCAGAACTAAGAACTATCACCATGGTGTGATGCTGTTGAAACACAAATTAACCTCAGTCCTGGCAGAGCACTGGGTATTTCTGCATCACAATACCTACTGGCATCTTAAAAATGCCTTTACAGACCTGAAAGAGATAGAAACTCTTAGATGAGTGGAAGATGAGTGCCCACACTGGAGCTGGCAACGTATGAAAGCCACTGTTCCCAAGAACTGCTGGCATTAACTAAAAGGGAGTCAGGAATCAAGCTTTGTCTCTCAGTGGAAAGACATATTTCTCAAGCAACAGTGAAATACTGCTGGTCAGAGGAAGCATGATGCCTGTTGAACCAGTTTTGTCACATTCTGATTCACACTAAAATACAGAGTCCCAATCAATTCCTCTCCACCTACCCCAGGCCATGTTGTTTCACACACCTAAAAGTTGGAAATCCTTCAAATGCTTCTGACTTCTTTATTGAACACTGCCATATTTAATAACATGATTATTTGCTCCAGATATTCCTTATCTTCTTGTTGTTGTTGTTAATGCATTTTCCCCACCACTCAGCTTTCATTTTTCCATGTAGCTTGGAAAACAAACTCTCAAACTCTGCAGCATGGCTTTGCTGTCCTGTTAGTTTATTGTTTCAATTTCTGCTTCCCCCACCATCTTGTCCTTTCTGACAAATTGACTCATGTTCTATGGAAAAATTTTAAATTAGAATTTCATTTGTCACTGCCCCCTGTGGGCCAATATATTATATCTGTGTGGAATATAATCACAGTTTAGCTTAAAGAATTAAACAAACACCCCATATACTATGCTAAAATGATCCTATAATTTCTGATTCTGCCACAAAGTTGCTAGGAAGAAAATCATAATTAGTGACAAAAAGATCTGTTCCTCTGGAGGTATGCTAATCATCCCAAATTTCTGCTGAAAGTAGCACAAGACAAAATGTAAGTGTTGGCTTTCACACCAAAAAAAAAACACCAACCATCTTATGTTTAACAAAAACAAAGCCAGAAAATATGCAATACTTTGGCTACAATATGGGGGGACTGGGAAGGGAGAGGCACAAAAGCTTGGACTATCACTAAAAGTTAAATGTGCTTCATTTTTACAATTTCCATAAAAATAATACTTAGGGGAAGAGGAAATATTTCCCCCCTTTAAAAATATTCACAGGTACTGCATTTCTCAAAACAGGAAATCTGTCTTGTGACCTATAAATGGTCTTTTTCACATTATTCCAAATACCTCTTGTACATCTTGTAATGGAAAACTTATCATGGAAGGTATCTATTGTAAGTATTGTATATATAGGTATATACGCAATATTTTTCCCCAGTCAGAAAGGTGCCAAAGTGTGTGTGTCAAGGGCCTCTTCACCTTACTTGAAGTCAGGCATAAAGTTATGGTAGTCAACCAATTCTTGACTTTCACCCACGTCTTGACTTTCACCCAAGACTTGACTTTCTTTGCAGTGCTTTTAACATGTTCCCACACTATATCAGATATTTCCCCAATAAATAGTCATGTTTAAAAAAAAAAAAATAGGCAACACAGAAACAATAAGATCTAACTCAGTACATCCAATTCTTGTTTCCTTTAACCCCTTACAAAGTATTTCTGAACACAAGTTTTGTAGAAGGTCTGTTATAGTCTCTTTAGCTTTCTGTGCTCAGGCTTTGAAAGCACCAAACTGTACTTTTAGAGCATGTATAAGGGGCACTTTTCTGTAATTGCACTGAAAAACTTTTTGTCCTCAATAAAATAAAGTCAATAATGAAAGTCTGCAAAATGGCACCAAAAAAAATACCCCCCCAAACAACCAAAAAACACAAAAAATCCAACCCTTAACTTGTTTTCCCTTTCATTTACTTTTCTTTTAGATGCCTGCTACCAAAGGTAGTGCTTATTAAGTTTCCCTCTGACAAGAGAAAAAATATAATGTAAAGCTGGAAATTTCAGGTTTGATTTTATTACACTCTTACAGTTTAGGGCTTCTGCTGTATAAGAAGCTGTGATTTTCTATTTATTTGTAAAAGAAGTGCATTTGCTTTAAGATGTGTTCTTGTATTTTACATTTGCTGGCTCATAAGCCATCTCAAATTCTTGAAGATGAAAACATAAATTGAAGTACTGAACAAGGTCATTCCTCTGGCAGCCTTGCCAAATCCAAGTCATGTGGATAAATTATTATAGTAAGAAGTAGGAAACATTTTTTTTAAAGGAAATGTTTTGTCTTTCTTTTTTTTCAGTAATGTTTCGTATGTTTTGTTTTCCTCCAATAGAATAAATATGCAGAATGGCTTTGGAAGGAAAAAAATAACTTAGAAAAACTGAGTCTGAGGTTAACAAAAAATCAAAGATAACAAGTTTTGGGCATTTTGGATTTTAGTCTGTTCTTTGCTCTGCTACTATACCATAAAAGTACACTTTGAGGGTGGACCCAGCAAAATTGTGTGCAGGTTTTTCTACTCCTTCAACAGTCTTTTCTGAATCTAATTGAGAAATGTTTGGATCAAACATTCTGCTCCATACCAGTGCTACCAGATCAGCCCTAGACTGATGTTGGAAAAAATGCTCAAGCTTTCCTTTACAGGTGGCCAGCATATCAGATGTTTCTAGAGATGCTTTCAGTTCCAGCAGGAATCATTTCAGCCAAATCTGAATTAAAGAATAAAAAAGACATAAAGCCTTTCATCTAAAGACTCCTCTGCCAAAACAGCTTGGAAGAAAAAGCTCATTAGGATGATCAAGTGGCAACAACATTCACCTCAGGCATAGGTAGTGGAACCAGTTCCCTGTTTGGCCTTGAGGACCATGGTTAAACCAGAAAGATCCTTAACTTCACTTAAATAATTCAGAGGGTGTTGAGTGTCTCATATATCTCTGAGGAGCTAGGTCTTCTTTTTTTTTCACCTGTCAAGTTGTGTCTACATAAAATGTAGGCTGGAAAAGACCTTTAAGATCATCAAGTCTAACCATACATAATAGGTTAGAATTAAGACTACCCCAATCACTCTCAAAATGAAAAGTGTAAAGGAAATCTGAACCCTGCCTCCCATCACATAACACTGATGGGTAACAGAATAAATTTATGGTTCTGCAACTGAATGTACCACGCTGGGACCCACCACACACCCCTTGCTTCCCAAGGATGTTCTGAGGATGAGATATGCTGACAATTGTGAAACATTGGAAAGCTATGTTTTTATGACTGAAGAAGTAACCTTTCTCAATTTAGAAGTATTATAAAATGAAAGTATTGGACAAGCCCTACAAAAATGAGGTTGTGAAGCTCAAGTGGGAGAACACTGGTTGGTAAAAGAGCTCCAGGATAAGCTTTCTTACAAAAATATCTTCAGAAAAAATACTGATAGTAAGTGATAATTTTATTAGACTTCTTCCCTATACAGATTGCTTTCTGTTCTACAGGTTCAACAAGAATCATATAAAAAATGAAGCTTTCCATAAACCCACATGGGAGAATGAAAACATCCAGTGCAATAATCACCCAAAGCCTCCTCAGGGTTGTTTTTTTTTCCTTACATAAAGGTCTTCACTCATAAAATTCAAAAGCTAAAATTTGATTATAATTACTTCCAAAAGTATTTGTCACTTCTTTTACCAGGTTTTTTCTGCCTACTTTTTGTTTTGGTTTGCTTTGTGAATGTGCAGAGGCAGTGGTTTTAAAGGCAGATACTCTAAATTAATTCAACAGTTCCAGACACCATGCAATTGACAGTGTTTAAGGAAGCACAGTGCAGAGCCGAACTCAGGTCCTGACATACTGCACGGAACAAAGATAATGTAATAATAAGTAGGGTCTTTCATCCAAGGATCACAAAGCATTGACAGAAGTGTGTAAGCTAGTAATAAGATTTCTGGTTTATAGTAGGGGAAATTGTGTCAAAATATTTGACTTTATTTTTTATTCACACAGAGCATGAACTTCTTGTAGCTGTTACCAGAGTCACCCACCTACTACTCTGAAGTAGACCAGAGCATTGCCTGGAGCTAGAAAGTCTCTCCTAATAAAAAATAACAAGTTTCTGGCTTTCTTTGAGAAAGGAGCCTGAAAGTCTTTAGCCTCTGGGCCAGAGTCAAGACAAGAAAGCCCCAGGCTTAAGCTGGGTTTTATGTCAACTCTGTTGCAAACTGTCTGGGAGTCACTGATCAGCAAAACTGCTGCCAACCATGGGAGGTCCCTGATGCCCATACCAGACCCCACCACCAGGGTGGTGAGTCCCAGGATGTCAGCTAAGTTCTACCACACAGCTGTAGACATGTCCTTTGGTGCCTCTACAGCAGTCCATGCAGGACTCCCTGGGAATCCTGCCTCTAATTTAATGAAAGATTGAATTTAAATGTATGAACCATCCTGAGTTGAACTAATAGATGTTGTCCAACAATTTTTATTTTTTTTCCCAAGCAGTTTTATATCTTTGTGCTCCCCTCAACAAACGTTGGGCAGAATAACTTTGCACACACATGCATATTCATAAAATCAATATGCTGGAAGGACAGGGAAAAGTCTCAATAGAAATCTGAAAACCATCCATACTGGTGCTGCTGCTGACTCCTCCCAGAGATTTGCTGATCCTCTCAATCTTTATCAAAGAATCAGCCAAGTGCTTTAAAAAGTGTTTAATTATCAAAGGTCCTTAGTGTGGAGGCAATTAAACACAGCTCTATCCACTAAAATAATGAGAGTTGGTGAGAAAAGTTAGATCATTCTGCCCTTGTAGAGGGCTACAACAATTAGTGTGAAGAGACAAGATAATTTCAGGAAAGGGGTGTCTGAACTTTATTCAGGATAGATGAAAGAGCAGTTTATGCGAAGATTTTTGATCTTCACTAACAATTTCCAAGGGCTAAAATGGTTGTGGAAAAACCAACAACTTGAATTTCTGAGTGCAATTTATGCTTTGCAAAGTCTGGGAACCACTTAAATCAAGTTAAACTTCAAAATTCCTGGGATTACGCTAAATGCTTATAAATCCTATATATAATTATGTAAAACTCTTGACATATCTGTGTTCTTAATATTTTCTGTATGCTGCTAACATCTCAGGCTAGGATTTTCTAGGCAGAATGAAGGAATAATTCACCACACTGTTTTGCATCAGGTGACTGTACTAAGATTGCCTGTTTATACTACGGGTAAATAAGCAATATTTTTAATAGTTCCGTTCATTGAGGTCATGATAATGTTACATAGATGGTTGGACTTGATGATCTTGGAGGTCTTTTCCAACTTTAATGATTCTGTGATTCTGTTAGAATATGAATTATTTCTACAGTCTTGTGGGAGACTAAAGAAAATTACAAAAAAAAGCACACCAACAACAGTGTAATAGCATCTGTTTAAAGAAACCTGTAATGAGCAGTGGTCTTAATGAAGAGAATAGTGTCTTGGATCTTTGAAAGATTACATGGCTCTAAGAGACTTGTACTTCAACTCTGCCATCCAGGATGCAAAGAGATATCAACTCCCAGTTGAACTAGACAAGGGAGAAAAATAGAGTCTCTCTATAACCTCTGTGATAAGAGAGAGAAAGAAAAAATGAGTTTCAAATCCTCTTTCACTGTTCCCTTATAATATAGGAAATCCTTGCTGATATACACATCCAACTTTGATTTCTGGTTTCATTGCATTAGATGTCCAGACAAGGAAATGGCAATAATATTTCTTCCCTGCAAAAGCTCTGCTTTAGACTTGTCCCTGTCTATCAGGACCCTGTCTCTACTTGATTAAAAGCAACCAGTACTGGCAGGTCACATTTGCTCCTTTTTACACAGAGGTGTCCTCTCTGCTTCACTTTCCTCAATCTTCTGAGAGAGGCAAAATAATTATTTATTTAATAATAATAATTTCTTCTTTAAAAGGAAGGTAATGAATTACCCTATCTACCTATTGACAGCTTGAGACAATTCAAGGAGATTTTGTCAGGTTTAGTGTGTATCACAGCACAGACTAAAACCTTTCTATTGTGGACACAGGGAGTGGGAAGATGGGAACACAGGGGATGGGATTTCTTTGTGCTCATACAGCTTGTACTAACTCCTCAAGAGTTTATTTTATGCTGTAAGTGTGCGTGCTATGGTACAGCAATGTTATCACAAAACTGATCTGTGAAACACATAAACAGAAGTCTGTTGTGGGTTTTACCTCAGTAACTCACATCCCTTTCTTTAACCAACCCACAATAACATATTCACGCAAACAACTTCATTTCCCAACTTATCACAGAGTTTAGGGCAAGAGCCCACCTTCCAGTCCCCAAAATTCCCACTGTAAGGAGTTTGGCTTCTTGCTGTTCTCTCAGCACTGTGAGTTTCAGAAGAAAAATAGAACATCAACAGCTGGTAGCAGTTTCCTGCTTCATCCCACCAGGAGTGATGAACAAGCAGCTGGATTGTCCAGTAAATAAACTATTTACACCACTAAGTGATACTTGAAATGATGCATTGGAACCTCTTTCTGTAACTTGTATGCATGTCACAAAATTCATCAGCCTGCAAATTACTTTTTTTTTTTTTTCTCCTCCCCTGAGAAAACAACTCATTTTAAATATAGAAATCCCTTTGAAGTACACCTTGAGTTGCTTTAAATGTGCTTGTTTAGCAAAATAAGCCCTGTGGTAAAGTATCTCTTCTACCGTTCTGAATTTTTTAGTGTGACATAGCTTCATAGCTTCAAAAATAAATACCCAACACATGCTGGTAGCAATCAGATTTCTGTCACATGCATGGCCACCCATACAGATCCTTTCCTATTCATATGTATAACTATTCATATAACCACACTATTTTAAAGAGGTATTTTGAGTAGAAATAAATAATATGCTAACAGTCACCTTGTCTTACAGGGAGTAGGGTTTGGTAAGAAAAATCGTGGCAAAAGGAAAAATTCTCTACATTTCTCAGAAGCTGAAGTGCAGTTCAGAGGGTAGGATTTTGCAGGACATTCTAGGAAGAGCAAATGCTCATCCATTGGCTACACAATCAATTTACTAGGTTTTAGTATTTGTAAAAGATGTCTCCTACTTGAATATTTATAGCCTTTTGAAATTATGGAAACCCCATAGATTTAGATGAAAAATGATCCATTAGACATAGAGTCAGAATCACAGAATGTTTTGGGTTGGGAGGGACCTTTAAAGGTCATCTAGTCCAACCCCCCTACACTCAACAGGGACAACTTGAGCTTGAACAGGTTGCTCAGAGCCCCATCCAGCCTGACCTGGCATGCTTCTGTGATAGGATTAATTTAAGAAGATGGATGAGTTGGCTTTTCTTGTACATATAAAGTATCTAATGAAGGGCTGTATGAAGATGGTCCAACGTGCTTCTAACCCTAGTGAGTTACAAAGGGCTCTCCTGTACAGGACACTATAGCCTGGTGTGACTGCTGGCATTGCCACAGCCTGGTTACTCAGCTATCACAGATTTTTTACTATGATTTTATGAGTCAGAGCAAGCAAAAAAAAGCTTTGGCTTGAGTCAACAGCATGTCAAAAGTACAGTCCTGGCATTGTGGCCTCAAACAGAGCCAGGTGTAATCAACAGCAACAGAGTAAATACAGAGAATGTTTCAGCACCACTTTTAGCAACATAGACATTCAAACAGCTGTCAACAGCTGTAACTCATGTCTGTAAACATTTGAGTGTTGACCTTAAGAAGTGGTGCCTGCAACAAACACCTACATTTGTCTTCAGGAAAACCTGTCCTTGCTCACCTTGGTCAAGTGCTGCCTCTTCTCTTTCTGTCCCTAGCTGGTTGAATATAAACCAGGTTTTTGATTTCTAAAAAATTATATGGAATTTATATAATTAGGCAGCTTTGCATTATCTGTTATACAATCTCTTTAAAACAGAATGTTGTTCGGAATTCCCCACTTTGTCAAGCTATTTCACTTCATAACCTCAGCTACTGAGTGCTTCTATTTTTAGCTTCTACAGGGGCTGCCACAGATCAGCAAAGAGCACACAAACAAATTAATCTTGATCATTATATGGACAACTTGATGATGGGCATATTAGATCATGCTGTGTATCATGAGACCTACCTGTCTGTACAGGGGAAAAATCAGATTCTTAATAGGTGTATGAGCAATAGCTGCATACATAGGCCCGTCAAAACTGTATCAGTGAAGTGAGCTAACCATGTATAGCACTCAAATACCAATATAATTTAAGGAATTTATTTTTATTTTTCATTTTCACAAACTTCTTCCTTCCCTGACACGTAGCTGCATAGATGGATGTTAAAGTGTCTGCTGATGATCTGCCACCACCCAGATATGCTCCAGTCAGTCTGAAAAACATGGAGGGAGAGGAGATATTTAGGAGGCACATTCATTGTGCATTCATCCCCCCTCAAAAAAAAATATAACCAAATATGAGCTTTAAATACTCAGAGCTCAAAAAAGTATTCCATCTAGTTTTGCTGTATCTTTACACATTTTTTATTCCTCTGCCCTCTGTGCAGAACTCATTCTCTAATTTGTTTTCTGCTTGCTTCCCCTTTATTTCATTACTGTTGTTCCACCTGTCTAGTGGTAGTCACTGGCTGTTCAGCGTTCGCTCATCTCTTGTAAGCTGCTCAGTCAGACAGCACTGTTCAGCTTTGTTTCTCTGCAGCACTTCTTACATTTAAAGTCACTACACTTTCTGGCACCTAAAGAAGGGAAATTTCACTCCCACTGTAATGCAGCTATAGCACTGCAGAGGAAATGTGTGTGAATAACATTTATCTTTGCAGACTCTGAAAACGAAGTGATGTAACATTAGCTATTGATGTGAACTGTGCTGATTCCTGTTACCACTTGATCCTAAGAAAGGTGTTCCTGAAAGAAGGATGACTATAACAGTGGAAAATATTGAACTTTATCAGCCAGATGTTGGACACAGAAAATTGCTTTTGTGTGTTCTATAGAGCACCCTAGAAAAAAAAAACCACCACCCAAACAATTGGCCCAGTTATGTCAGTTACTCTCTCAATTGCCCTTTTGCAAGGGGAGGCAAAAAGTCTTTGCACCAGAGAAGACAAATAGGGCATAAACAGACCCTGTCTTCTAATTGTTGCTTGATTACCAGTCTCATACAGGAACCACAAGGACTGGTGAGTCTTGTTCTCTTTCAACCATTTTTTTTTTTTACCATCTGAAGCACTCAGGATGTCAGTTGGGGACTACAAAAAGAAAACAACCTTTTTATTTTTCTCTTCAGTGGAGCTTCAGTAGTTACTCAGAAAACTGGGAATTGAATTTTAGGAAATGAGAGAATACTGAGGCAAATTTTCTTCTCATTTAATTCTGCCTTTGGAGGAGTTGGAAGCACTTTATCTCTTTTTGCTACTTGCTTCACTTTCAAGTTAGCTACAGTTTACTAAATCACACTCTCACCAATACTTGCTGATACTTCTAGACATAAACTGAAGTTCATTTACAGTACAACCAGTTTGGACAGTAAAATAGGCAGGAATTTAATTTAGCAGATTTTCCCACTTTCCTGAAGGGTGACATTTCTGAGAAACATCTAATTATGTAAAGTTAGTCATCTTAATAAATATAAGAGAGGAGTGAGCAGAAGTTGGGATAGACAATGAATAGGTTTTAATGGAAAAACAAAACAAAACAAAACAAACAAAAACAAACAAAAAAACCCCAACATAATTATATGACCTTACCAGATTTCAAATACAGACTTTATTGTCCTTGTCCCACAGAATTATTCCTCTCCAGACAAACCAGGCTGCATATGTATGGTACTCACATTCAAATTCTGGTTCAGAGCAAAATGGAGACACAATTTATATGTAGAGCTGAGAATGTATTGTTAATTCAATTAAAGGCTTAATAGTCTAATCAAACACAGTAATCAGTTATTATTGCAGTTGTGATTAAACTAAAATTCATAGTCTGATTTACCTAATTATTACTGGAAAAATTCCTTAATCATACTGCTACAGGTATTACATGTATACACACCTTTCCTTTGTTATGTTCACCTTCCAGTGCCCTGCTTGCTTCATCAAGAAGGGGAGAAGAGAGAGGCACAACAATTTCTTACCACACTGACCTCCAACAGGAGGATTGTGAAAATAATGCTGTGGGTACCTCCCTTCTCAATTTTGGGTCATTTTTTTTAATACATTTAACAGAATGTATTTTTTCTACTTTTCTTCCTTGGTTCTGAATTGCACATTATGATTCTTTTTCCATTCTGTTTGCTGTCATGGGGTAGTGATGGGCTGGCCTCTAGATAAATAGCAGACTCTTCTCTTCCCAAAGGGAAAGAGAAAGGGAATAAGGGAGAGAGATTTATTGATTGCAAAAGAAAACTAAACCAGCTTTAATGAGAATAATAACAATAAAATATTATGTATATCAGAAAAACTGGAACATTTGGGAGGTTGTGATCTTCTCTGAAGACATTCACCTGCAATGCATTCCTGTGTGACCTAATCTAGGTGACCCTGCTCTGGCAGGAGGGTTGGACTAGATGATCATTTGAGGTTCCTTCCAACGCCCCACTGTTCTGTGTGATTCTGTGTGAAAATGAAATATAGATAAATCTATACAAACCAACATTGAACTCAACCCCCTTGATGTAAGTTATGTCACCATCGGCAGTGGTGCTGTGGAGAAGGCTGTGAAGGACTCAGCAGCAGATGGGAGCCAGATTTAGAGCTGGATTCTGGAGCTGGATTTAGGAATCTGGATCAAAGGCAGAATAGACAGAGTCCTCTTTGGATGCCAGCCACTGAAGATGATCTTAATGTTTGTGATCCCTCAGCTTTATATATATGGGATGGAATCACTCAGCTTTATATATATGGGATGGAATCACTCACTGATCAGTTTAGGGGCACTGTCCTGGACACTCCTCCCCACAAGTACCACCTCTTACTCACTGCACTCCCACATGGCACACAAAACTGAGCAGTGACCTTGGTCTGAAGAGGAGCCAGTCTAAGCCAGAGCCTTTCTGCCCAGCCCTTGGCACTGACTCTGAACACGGAGCATTATCTCTTCTAGAAGCAGACACTGTCTGCAAAAGTGTGCCATTAACTGCAGAGAGTGCAGCTAGTTAGAAGAGACTGAGATGAAAAGTAAAATCAGTGAACAGAATTAGTTCTGTTCCAGCTCAAATCAGGACACCCTAGAATTGATTTAACCATCTCTCAGGGTTGGACGTGATGTTAGGAAGTGATGACTGACTATGAAGACTTATGGGCTCCTACAGCCTGAAGCCTCTTTATCAGCCTGTGCTTATACTTTCTTACAGTACATTTGTATTCTAGGGTCATAAAGAGTTCAGTCTACATAGAATTGCTAGTTATTATTACTGTCTATTAATTAACATTATGCTCTGCTCTGTGCAACAGTGAAAAACTAAGGCAAATGTAGGCAGTAATCACCTGACTGGAAGACAATTAGTATGATACCTAAACCAAGCTAAAAATAATCTCTAGCAAAGCAAGCCCAGACAAGTCCTGAAGCATTGCAGTATTAGGTCAGTACAAAGCCTGTGTCCTCTTACAAGTAACGTCAAAACTGTTTGCTGGGCTGCAGAGATAAGTTGTCAGATCATCTGGCTTTCCCTTTGACCTGCAGGCTGGAGAACTCAAAAGCCTTTCTGGGTCTGAGATGAGAGATGCAGCCTCCTGATTGAGGTCTTTGCAAACCCTGAGCCTGTGGCTGGGAGCAAGGCTGTCAAACTGTTCCATTGGCCCTGGAGAAATTTCTGCATCTTGGCCAGCACCTTTAAGCTGCCCAGACATGATGTCTCAAACTAATTGCAAACAGCAAACATGACTTTTGCTATTCTTATTTTTGCTTTCACTTTATCAATTTCAACACTGAAGTTGAGAAGGAAACTGCATTTCCTTAAGCAGTAGTAGCTGTGGTGGGGTTTGTTAGTGATGGCAAATAGACATCTGCAAAGGGCCTCATGAGATGGGGGGGTGGGGGGTATTTTCCCTGAACTAGAAGTTTCCCAAGGTGAAGATTTTCTATTAAAACTTTGAAAGTTGTGTTTTCCAGACCTGACTTTCTTGACTATTTTTGGCCTCTTGACAATGTAATGTTATCCTGGGATTCATTCCTGTCTTAACAGCTTTGGTGGAAGTCATTTATCTGTATTTGTTACGGATCTATATGACCTACATTTATCAAGCACAGAATTCCAAGAGATCATGCAGACAATCTGAAGGGAGATATACTTTTTTAATCTATTAATTTTCAGCTATAGATAATGAAGGAATAATCTTTTTTTCATAGTCCTGGATCAAAGGTTTTAATCAGTTTCAAAGGCTCAAACACTGCAGTTGCTTCCTGGGACAGAATTCTGTCTTTTAGGTCCCTTGGTATGGACAGACCTGCAGGGCTGGTGCCACAAAACAGTAATTTCTTCCTTCTGTACTGCGGGATGTGTGCAGCTCCTTATTTTATTGTCAGGAGAAGACTGCAATCAAGCTACTCCTTTGATGTTTCTTTGGTGATGCCCTCTGATCCCATTGCCTAGTCACCTATTGCTAACAGGGGTGTTATTGCAGCCATCCGACACGCTGGCCTGATCAATAAGCAAGGTGTGCAACAGAACCATCATTCTCTGGCGAGTCTCTGCAGCCTCCTCTGTGAGGAAACACCTAATTATAAGCGACAGTACCCACGATGCCCTCTCTGCAACACTGGCCTGGGGCATGTGAGAAAAAAGATTCCATTTGCTAGCAGAGCTATGTCTCACCTTTATGGGCGTAGACCGAAGAGGAATAGAAAATAAATAGCACATAATTTTGCATATTTATAATAAGTTTGAAACTAAACACCAGGAAACCTTGTCAGCTCCTGCTAAGCTGATTCCAATTAAAGCTTCTGGCAGAGTTCCAGCTGTTTTACTACCTCAAATAGCACTGAACATAACAAGGTTTATGAAGCATTCAAAAGTCAAATACCCTATTAACATAAACATGTAGAGAAATCAACTCTTCTACAATTTTCAGCTTGCTTCCTTTCTTTCATTTACGTTGGACTAATCTAAGATGATGTCTGTTTTCTTTGTCGCATCCCCCTTTTTTTTCTGCTTGCTGGAATGCAAAACAAGATTTAGTATTTGAACGGTGCATGATTTGCCCGGAGAACTTACTCCCTTTGGCAATTTTATTACAACGTTTTCTACCCCACTCCAATTTGACAGCAGAATTCTGAAAGCTGGTTTCTTACACTGCTTCTAACTCCAAAAAAGCAAGTGGTATATGTTTGCATATTTACTTTCTAGACTATTTGGGAAGCTTTCTGCAAACCTGGGTTCTAATGCCAACACTTAAGGAAAATTGCTTGATTCAATTCACTTATATTAAGAGGCAATAAATAAAATTTTTAAGTACTGTAACTTTCAAAACCATTTCCTGATACAGCTTTCTCATTATTTAATATTTAGGCATTCTTGTTTAAACTAAATAAAAATTAAGCACCCTGCAACTTCAGTAGGGTGAATGTCTCCTATGTTCCATAACATTTAGTGCTTTTTGCCAGGATGATGATTAATGCAGTGGACAGAGGACAACAAATATATTGGAAATGGACCATGGTGAAATCCTCAAAGATTAGTAGTTTTTAAATAATTGTAGGCATCTGACAGTACAAGAATGCACTAAAAACCTTGTATGCAACACACCAACTAAAGCCATCTATAATTATACTGTCATCATACAACTCTAGAATAAGAAGAAACAGAAATATGTGATTAATTTAGAATCACCAATAATCTAGTGTTGGCCACAATCTCACACTTGGTGAATATGGTTATTTAAGATAAAGCTTTATGATGTCTTTCATTATTTCTCACCTTTCTACTAATTTTGTGGTTCAGCATCTGATGTCAGCTTCACACTCTCAACAAGTAAATTGAATTCTCATATTGCTGTTACTCCAGATCTGCGAGATTTCCAGAAATATTTAATAGGTTTGTTTTTCTTGAGGTCAGAAGAATTTTCTTCCTTCATATATGACCTGAACCAAAGCCCATGGAAGTTTACTGAATGGCTGATTTCCACAAGCCCTGGATCAGATCCATGACGGATTAGATGCAACTATTTTGGTTTAGTTGAAATAAGGACTATACAAGGATAGTCTCCTAAGACAAAATAAAAACCACCCTAGACACTCTTTTTTTAATGAAGAAATTAGTCCCAAAGCCAGATAAACCATCTTCTCTTTTACTTTCCACTTGCATATTTTTAGGAATATGTATTTTAGGAATTTCTGATCCACTTGTCATGTGGATCAGAAATTGTGTTCTTAGTGTCATCTACTACCATGGTTGTTAACAAGCTGATATCTAAATTTGTCCAGGACAACCTCCAAAGATTTCAAATTTCTGTTCATTTTCTGTGAATTATGTGTGATCCTTCAATCTTCAAAATACAGTATTCTTTTCATATTCTTTTTCCACCCTGATTTTCTGCTGGGACAGCTTCATTCCAAACAACTACTACAAAAAAAAAGGATTATTTTTAAATGGTCATTTTTTCTTTCAAGTCAGTTCAAAAACATGAAGATAGAGGAAGGACTTACAAATGCTTGACAAGAATACATAACATTTAGTACCTTAATATTCTTTAGTACTCTGACAGGAAAATCTTAAGTTCTTTTGTATTGTGCAGACGTGGGAAAAATAATTAGTTAAAAATATTATTTTTATTAAACAATACAATTCAGGTTTTAGCTTAGTAAGATTTTTCTGGCTCCTACCACTCAGAATTCATTATTATCCTTCTTGACACAGATAAGTGGGTTTTAAAAATCCTAATCTTTCAATTTTTACATTATTTAATCACTTTTTTGACATTCAATACTGCTACAAAATGTGTTGGGGTAAAGCTTTGTGTATTATTCTGAGGGACAATATGTAATTCAAAGTAAATATTATAATAGATTATTAAAACATTTGAAAAGCAGTGAGACCCTGAGTTTCTCTAACTATTGTAGTCATTTATACTGAGATGATATTTCCCTCTACCAGAGTTTCCCCACTGCCTTCCCTTTCTTCCTTTTTCCTTGATGGCAGCATTCAAGGTGATTTTATTTTTTTTATTTTTTTTATTTTTTGCTAAAGTGATATTTAATGCAAAGCAGTCTAGTTTGCATTCAGGAACTAAGAAAGAAAAGCCAGTCAAATCCTACTGGGAAGCTCTACAGTCTAACTCCCATGCCAATCTATATAGGTTACTGCAAATCTACCCACCTTTTATTTTGAGACTACCATGCAGTGTTTCACACAAAAAGCTTAATCACTAAAACAGATCTTCTAACTTAAGAGCCTTGACTGCAGAAAGAATACGTCAGTTCAGAGTGGTAATGTTTTAATTAGGGTACCATGTAAATGCCAAAACAACCTTAAATCTATTGTTATTTAAAATTCAAATTGAAATATCTTGTCCTTAAAGTGTTCCCCAACAACCTCTTAAGAATGCATTGATCCTTCCCAGAATGGTAAGTTAGTTTTTGGTTTGCACCCTCATTTTGACCAGATTGCAAATTCTTTCTTAATTGGGTCTAAATTCGCTAGTGTACCATTTTAGATTTGTTCCATGCCTCCTGCACACTGCATTTATCACAGAATTTTATTCACATCTGCTCAGTTGTTCAGCCTGCTAACCCAGTGCTTGCCACATATCCAGACACCAGGATGGATTTTAAAAGAAAAAAAAAGTTACAAGAGAGCAGAAAGTCCTTTGATAATTTTGAGTTCTGTGTAAGACGGATGATAAACCATGACTAGCTCCGAGTTAAATGTCTGTTGTTTACATAGAAACATAGAGAGAACAATATTCTCAATATTTTTTTGGTTGGTGTTTTTGACCAAGATACATTATTGTTTGAACACACGCTTTCTTGGAAGATTCCTCTCAGATTTTTTCGTTGCTTTTGTCGGGTTTATTTCTCACTGAGACTACTGGTAATGTAAAGTGTGTCAGTTTAAGATTAATAGACACAGGATGCAAGAGATGCAACATTCAGAGCATGAAGAATCATTAACTAGCAACGCTGTCTGAGGGATGTTCCTGCGTTTCAAATGCTTCATTGCTTCATTGAGTAGTGAACACAGCAACTCACTCTGAGGCAGATGTTACGCCTGCACACATTGCAAGTGCAAAAATAATTATCTCCAAAGCGTGCAGAGCAAATTAGACAAAGTATGTAATATTCTGGAAGAAAACAAAAACAACAGCAACAAAGTAAAAACAATACAAGAATGTAAAGAAAGGAAAACTTTGTTACAGGTGTTACACGCACAAACACCTGTAATTGTTATGGTCCATAATAATGTGTATTGAAAATAAGCTATTCAAAGTCAGGTTTGGTATTTTGGCCAGCAGAAAATGTGGTTTAGGGAGATTAGAAAACTTTCTGCTGAATCAATAAGCTAATTTTTAAATTGCTGGTCATAGTGAAAGCATTCTTTCACATGATTCCATGACTCCATAATGATTCGTTGGTCACCATTGGAAACATCCTGTTAAGAAAGGTATAATCAAGGGTGGAACATCAGAGTAAATGGCTTAGTGATTTAGGTTAGTGTGGAAGTTCATCAGGTAGAGACATCACACTGCTCACTCCACAGGAACCACAGAACCAGAAGTTCTCAAATATTTAATGCAATAAATCCTCAAAGCTAATGGGAATTGGGACAGAGGGGGTAACACAAGGACATTCTTGAGGTGGGAAGGTGTAGTGAGGAAGAAGTTTGTCTTTCTGCTCTCTTCCCAATACCTAAAACTGCCTGGTCCTGCTCTGTTTGACCAGGATACTGAGTGTTGTAGTAACACAAGCTCTGTAACTATTAATACTATTGTCAATAAAAGAAAGACATCAGGAGCTAAATGGAAAGCTAGTGTGTTTGCTGCAGTACATCTTACCTGTATAAACACTTTCATTCAGGATAGTATGCATATGCACTACAGATCTAATTCCTGTGGTGCTCAAAGACATCTTCTATAGGTTAAAGGAAAAAAAAAAAAAGTAGTTCTAATGTTAAGCTGTGTGATCAAGATAAGAAACACAGTTCCAAAGCTTTTGCAATTACAAGTGTAAGGGTTTAAATTTCATAGTAATACAACATCTTAGATGTTTTCACCATCTTAAATATGTTGAATCTGAAAGGGAGTACACAGGAATGTTTTCACCTGCCATGAAACTGCTGTGACTTCAGGGAGCAAGATGGTATCTTTTAATAACTTACATGATACTGAGAATCAGGAAAGGAAAGAAATTAAGCAAATAGAAATGCTCAGGGGCTGAAGCTACAGTAATATTATCCTCTCATCCTGTCCAGGAGCAGAAAAGGTGTGCTTTGCTTCTGAAGAAGACTGGTGTTACTCCCAGATTTCAAGAGGATTCCCTGGTCTGTCTCCCCAGCCCATCCCTGGTACCCTACAAAGGCCACCAACTTTGCTCTTACTACAGACACACCAGTTCATTTCTGGGGAAGGAGATGGGAACAGAAGAGGACAACTCATGAATTGGAAAAGACTTCTCTGAAAGAATTCAGAGAAACAGAAACCTCCCCTGTTATTAAGAGAAAAGCAAAGCCTGAAAACAAGGAGATTTTCTGACCTCAGAGCTCTACTTTCCTCTCCAGACATCTGGTACGCCTCTAATCATTTTTCTGATATTGAATATATGTCAGGCGTGTTAAAGTAAGGGATTTCACAGATTTGTAAAATCTTCAGAGCTGTCAATAGGTGCAACTGAGTAGTAGGTTAGAAATACCTCCTCTCAGTGCCTTCAGTCCCATGGGAATATGTTGTACCATGTAATGAAAATTCAGACTTTGCATCTTCCCTGGTTCTGACTGTCAAAGGCATTTCCTATAGCAGGTCCAAGCTCTCTATAAGTCTCATGATGACACAGAAAAAAATCTGGGATGTATGCCACAGCTCAGGATAAATGAGCCTAGCACTTGGTTTAAGCCGTATTTTTTTTTTACTCAGAGAATAGTGAGAGAGGTGAAACAGTCCTTGGTAGTGCCTCGTGGTTAAAAGGACCTACAGAGCAACTCCACAAGTCTGTCATAGCCTAGACTGGCAGTAATGTTAAATAATGCAGGCAGACACCTCCTTTGTACTTCTAGATATATCTCCAGTACCGTCCTCTTCTCCCAAACTTACAAAGTAGGAATAATCCATTATTATTTACTCCTGCCCAAACCAGATGCCAAATACCCACTCAGGGAAGTGTTCCCAGTCTGCTGTGTTCATTGGAGCTACACACTGTCAGGGTGAAAGCTACACAGCCTCAGAAATGGTTGATTATTTAGGCCAGTGAATTTTCAGTATGATATCTTAAATCAGTGTTCTCCAGAACACTTCAATACTGGTATGCAAATATCTGTGCAGATACACAGTTATACTCGATTTTCCTCTGAAAATCCAGAGCATTGAACTTCAGTATTCACCTCTGCCTGAATGTCCAGATCCCTAGTTACAATTATCTCTGCTTCTCTGAGTCTTGGCCTATTATGATTTTACTGCTGAACAGGCCATATTAAAGTAAAAGGAAATATGCTTATTTATTTATAAAATCCTAGTTAGGTAACACAGTTGAAAAATTCATAAAGACACAAATAACAGAAAAGAAAGAAAAATCACATTTAATCTCTGATACAACTGTGTCTTCCCTTCTTTTCAACCAACTGGCACGTCATGGATTCTTATCTGGGTTAGTCAAAACTCTCTGCATGTAGGAAAGTGTCAATACACCTTCCCTGAAAATAAATAAATAAAGCAAAAGAAGCTTTTATACTTTTTTTTTCCCTTTTGGGGGTCTCTTAGAAACCCACCTTAAAAATATTATTGATCCAGACCTTATTCAGGAAGCACTTTTTATTTTTGTTCTCTTGTGTTGTTCACTGCTCTCTCCATCTAAAGCATACTAATGTCCTGTACTTGCCCTGACATAACAGTGTTCTACTGAGTAATAAAATATTCAGATCTGTGGGGAAACATGCCAATTTCAACATGGAACTTTTTGACACAATCGTATATTTCACAATCACATCCAGAAGAAATGTATTTACATAGAGATATTCACCTGTCATGAGACTTTCAATTTTTTTAATCATTGTGTGTGGGTTTAATGAATTAATAACCAGAGATTCAGAGCCTGGAAGTAAAACACCATGCATGGGTTACCAGTTCAGAGCATGGATATACCTCAGAATGGACCCTGTTCAGAATTCTGTAAGCATGTCATAAATGTTATTAGCCATTCTGAGTGATCCTACTTGTGCTATGTTTGTTGTTTGGTTTTTTTCCCCTTGGTAACACTTACAAAAGCCTCACGCTCATTGCAATAGAACAGATTTGCAATCCTTGGAATCTGTTGTAAAATAGAGTTATTATTTAGGATTAGGTTAATGCTTGCTGGCAAACGCCTGCAACACAAAAAATTGTTGCTATTTAGCACGAGCTAAATCATGACTGCAAGACAGACCACTGAGGTCTGTAGAAGCCCAGGCCTGCGTTCATCATGCAGAATCACCCTTCTGTGTAGGTTAAAGCCTTGTGATACTCAATATAGTTTGACACCACACTACATGCTTTGAAATCCAAAGCTCAGAAATTTCAGCACAGCAGCATCATGTTTATGGGGTAGCAGAGCTATGCTGTGAATTTCTTTTCAGCAGCATCATTCATGCTCTGTTAGGTGTAAGTCACGTTCTGCAATGTTTCAATGTCCCAAGTGTTGCACATGACCTTGCTGGCATTGTCTCAGTTGCATTTACCACTACAAAAATGCACCATAAAGGAAATATGTGGCACACAGATGTTCCACATCACCCTGGCTATTTATTGTCAATACCTACTTGTGTACAATACCTCATAAAACAGCACTGGCTGGCTTCTAAAACACAAATCTGGAAAGCACTTCTAGGTGACTCATAACAGAGATGTGCCTGAACTTTTGCTTCACTGCTACTAGAAGCAGCAGCAGCAGCAGCAGAACTGGGCAGTCTGGCTTTTCAACTGAGGAGAAATCAAAGGAAACCAGCAGCCCCTTTCACATAGAAGGCATTTGTAATTACCTATTTTATTTATTTTTCAAGGTTTAGGTGGCTTTTGCATGAGGTGGGTGTGGTGGTGACAGTGTATGATCAAGAAAAGACACATATGTATATACATGTGGTGGTGTGGACAAATCCACAGGAGGAGCAGAACTGCTCCTGGAATTCAGTGTCTGAACACCCCAGAGACGATGCTGTCTGGTATGAACATCTTCACACCCAAGATAATCAGAAACTGCGGCCAAAAAAAAAAATAATTCTAGCAAACTGTTGGTTTTAATCTTTACATTCAATTGAAATAGTAGTTCTGTGGATTCTAGATTTACTGGGGTAAGAGTGACAGAGAAGTCAGGTTACTGAGTTTAATTTATTAACTTTCTACTGGAAAACTAATCTGAAATGATCCAAAGGGAAAAAAAAAACCTACTCTACAAAATCAGCTACCTGTAAATGCAATTAAATAATTATTGTTCTCTCACACTGCTTTTCACTGTAGGTAACAAATAACAAATGTTACAAAAATATCTTTAGGTGAGATTAGCAATACATATGTGATTTTATAATTTGAATGTCTTGTTCAGGTAAGCACTCATTTAAATATTTCTATAATTATTTTTTTTAAAGCTATAACCAATAATAGCTAGCTCAGAACATATGTAGCTGAAGATAATATTGATAATACAAAACCATTCTATTTACTTTAATCCTCCAGGTAAAACTTCACAAATTATATTAAGAGAAAAAAGACTCACATTGTCATCTATTTTCTTTTGAAAATGTTTCTGGATAACTGAGCACATAAAGGACAATAGTGATAAATGAGGTGAAATAAGTAAGTCCTTAGTGCTCCCAGCATTTTCTGAAGATGACAGCAACTAACAGAATCTACAATACTGGTATAAGATACTGTTTTTGACTGTAGGAGTTATTGTCCCTAGAAAAATGGAGACTTTAAATTTCATCCTAACATCACTGTGTGTGTGATCCTTCCCCTCTGCTCCCAGGGCTCTGGGGAGACCCCCCTGCAGCTCTGGAGGCCTCAGCACAACAGAGCAAGGGAGCTGTTGTAGCAGAGCCAGAGGAGCCCCAGCAATGCTGGGAGGGCTGGAACCCTCTGCTGGGAGGCCAGGCTGGGAGAGCTGTGGGGGTTCAGCCTGGAGAGGAGAAGGCTCCAGGGAGACCTTCTGGTGGCCCTTTATACAGGGGCCTGTGAGAAAGATAAAGACTCTTTACCTGTAGTGACAGGACAAGGGGTAACAATTTTAAACTAAAAGAAGGTAGATTTAGGTGTGGAAGGCATTTTTGACACTGTGGGTGGCAAGACCCTGGCCCAGGTTGCCCAGAGAGGTGGACACTGCTCCATCCCTGGCACCATCCCAGGTGATGTTGGTGCTCTGAGCAACCTGCTCTAGCTGCAGATGGCCCTGCTTCCTGCAGGGGGGTTGGATTAGATAACCTTTAAAAGTCCCTTCTAACCCAAAGCATTCTTTGTGTCTATCATACCACATATTAACATACCACATATTAACACCAGCAGTAGCAGCACCTGAGCACATACTAACATCCAGCGATGTTACAAGTCACTTGGTGTAAAGCAGAACTTAGGCCTCAGCATGGTCACTACTGCATCAGTTGGCCTTAATATATAGACTGGTATCTGCCAGTCTGCCTTCCTTACTGGATAATGAAGAGCTGTAAATGTCCTGCTTTAATTAAGGAATCTCCTGTGCACTTGAATGGGAATGCTGGAAACTGGTTTAAAAGAAATACTAGAAATTTCTGTATTTTGGATAATGTCTGTTCTTCAGATATGTACTTCTGTGTTTGTACTCATTTGCCTATTGTAAATCTTCACAAAGCAAAAAAAAACCCCAAACCTTAAATTCAGACTGATTAGTAAATCAGAGATAATTGCAGTCCCATATCTACCATGCAAATACCTGTTTTTATGCATAGTAAATTATAAAAACTAATTACTTGACTTATTCTGTTGTGATGCAATTTGCCCTGTTATCAATTTTACTTTAAAACTTTAAGAAGCCATTCAAATGCAAGACAGAGCCGTAAGGTCTCAGTAGGAATAATTTATCAAGAGTTCATCTTTGCAGGATTGCAAGATGTGCTTTTTCAGACAGCACTAAAACCACAACTGTCATGTAAATACATGCTTTGGGAAAATTTGAGGGCCAGTAGCACTGGCAGTAGAAGAAGCTTCTATTTCTCAAGTAGTCCATGTAAAGGTCAGCTAGTAGAGAAAAAAAAAAGATTAATAAGTTCTGAAGCATAAGAAACTTAGGAACTGAACTGGGGAAATGTATGATAATTGTGTTGTCCTTAGCCTGGTTTGAAAATAAGCTTATTCATAACACAGAACAGGTTGACTGATGCCAGAATACTGCTTGAGTAAAACACCTCTACCTTCTGAAAGAGAACATAATTCTGTTTCTCTGGTGTATTTCTTCATTTATAGGCTGTCTGAATTGAAAAGGCAGATGTTTTATTCTGGGAATTGACTGCAAGGGTGATTGCTTTCAGGTGAAACACTTAATAAATTAAAATTTAGGGAGCAAGATAACCTTACTTAGGGAGAAGAGGTGAAACAAGTAAATGTGAAAAGAAAAAAAAAAAAAAAAGCCTGGTGGTTTGTGTCACATTTCTATGCCTAATTAGATAATTAGAAGGTGGAGACTACAGGGTCCCATATTGATTAGTTTTCTGAAAACATCTTCACTGAGAACAAAGACACAAATAGGAACTGAAAGTATTTTGGTGTGCAATCTATAATGGTCACCTTTAAGAGCTTAACAGTTGCTTTAAATAACAATGTTGTCTCTGATTTTGCAGTGCAAATTAGAGATCAGTGGAAAGACTGAATTATCATTATTTAAATATCCCCTCAAAATGAAATATTTTTGAGGATGATCCTTGGCAGAACAGCTGCAGTAAGTAGACATTATTTGTTTTTAAACACAAGCAGTATTTTTTCATTGAGCCAAGTGCTGAATATTGAAGTCAAATAAGAAGCAGATAAATACTTTCACAATCTTGGCTATTCAGGTAAGCTTTACACCCATATTCCTTGATGTTTTTTGAGGGAATTTTGGGTGGGGGGTAGGTATTCTGTGCACAGATTTTTTAGAAACATTACTTCACAAGTATCTCTATAGGTGATTTAGATCCTTTAAAGTTAATTAAATCCTAATTTCAGTAAAAAAAAAATAATCACTTGCCATGATCAAGAACAAATTCACTAACTAGAAGAACTGGTGCTTAAATATGCATAAATGAAGGATGCTGGGATTCTTCTGAAATTTCTCCTGAGGTGGAAAAATTTCAGGAGAGCTGAACTGTGAATTTGAGCAATTAAAATGTCTGTGCACCTTCATTAGCCTTCAAATACCGTACCATGGTATAATCATAGAGTCCAAGTTGTGCTTCAAAAGATGTTATGCTGGGTGCTGTAAAAAAGAATTTAACACCTGAGCATTAGGATAGAGACAGAAATCCCTCACCAATGTGCCAGGGAATGAAAGTGGAAAAAAAAAAAAAAAAAAAAAAGGAAGAAAAAAAAAAAGAGCTTTTAATAAACTCATGGAACAATATAAAAGTCTTCTTCATGCAATCTTCTCATGTTCCATCACCCTGTTTCTCAAAAGCAGTGGAATTTACAGTTACCTTATTTAGATACCATTGTTCATTTTTTCTGATTTTTTTTTTCCTCCAGTAAAAAGATGTATAAGACACATAAAATAATATTTTTACTGAGGTAAGAACATATATTATATACTTTGCTTTTTAGATTTAGTTAATAAACTGATGGTCTTGCGTCAGCATTCCTGTAAACATTAAACTCCATAATAATGAAATTTGAGAAAAAATATTCGTAAGTATATAGACTGCCTTTTTGTTGAGCTACCTTAAAACCACCAAATGGGACAGATTGGGAGCCAAGATTTGAGTGCAATAAAAATAAAGGTGATAAAATTAGCCACGTTTTCTTTAGTTAGAAGTTGTCTCCGAAAAAAATGCATACCTAAAAAAAAACTACTCTCAGAAGCATATTTACATTATATATATATATACAGCATTAATGTTATAGAATTGAGATTGGAATGTCAGACTTAAAGTATTTGTCTATTTGAAGCTCAGCTTTAATATTATAACTAGATATTAAAAAAATAAATCTCTCCTTGCAATACATTAGCTACTTTTGACCATTTTTTTTTTGCCTAAAACCCCTTTTTGATACTGCTGCTCTATCTATGAAAAGCATCATCAGCTATAGGTAAAAATTCCAAACAAATTTTGTCATAAAAGTGCTGAGATTTCTGAAAGAGAAGATGTGAGAATCAGAATTACAGAGTTCCTTTCATAAATGACATCTCACCATAGAAATTATATGTATGCAATAATAACTCAGGAGAGGTTTTTTTCTCCTCTAAGTTACAGTACTAAAACCATCTTTTACTTAAAATGTGTTGACCTAATATTACATTTTCCTACTAAAATGCCTCTATTCCCCAACCCCTATAAATTCTCCTGGTATACTAAATGAAAAATAATTTATTTTTTTTTTATCAAAATAGGTGACAAACAATCATTAACATTGGCCAATAATTCTTCCTCCTTTTGGATTAATTGCAGAAATAGTTCTCATGTTGTTGCAGGGACTCCAACCTAGAAATGAAACAGCCTAATAGGTGAAGGGGAGAAAGGAACAACTTATAGCCTATCCCAAAGTCTATGACCATAGGTAAATTAAGGTTAAAAGAGGCATCTGGAGCTTATGTGGGCCAATTTCCCACTCACAGCAGGGACAAATTTGAAAGGAAATACATATTTTTAAAGTTTGATCAAACTACAGTTGAAAAACCCACCATTTTTTAATAGACAAAATAGAACGTGTTCCAGGTATTTCTCCAGAACTATTAGTCTTGTTTGCTACCTTTCACATCTTTCAATTATCATTCCTAGAAGCTTTCCTTCATATTTGCTGGTGACAATGGTGACAAGCATTTACCAATGTTAATACACTGAATTTTAGAGGTCGGTTTCTTGAGTATTTTTTCTCCATGCCTTTTGTTGTTTGTCCTCAAAATATGGAAATTATTTTGATTCAAACTTCAAAATTTCATTGTGTTTCCACTTCAGTGCACTTTCAATATGATTCTTTGGAATGATTCAACACCTGTTGTCCAAAAGCCACTCTCCATTAAATAATATATCAAAATTTCAATTCAAATGAGGACAATACCAAAACTGTTTCATTGGAGATTTAATCAGTTTTGTGTGTACAAGTAGGATCACAGAGAATAGATAATAACATTTATGACACTTATACAAGATGTGGATCATGTTCCCTGTGTTGAGTTGAATAAAAAATGACCTAAGATGCTTTGAAACTCAGATACAAATACTTTCTGTAAATGACTAGCAATGTATTGTTGATGACCTGTTTACATGGTTACCATTTCAAAAACTAATTTCAAACACCTATTCATGAAGAATTTTAAATATATGAAGGAAAAAATATTTTATGATATAATCAATTCAACTCAAAATATACTTATAAAACTTATGAATGACATCAAGCTTGAAGCAACTGTATTTTTGATGACAGAATGTGAAATGAGGAGGCTTCATGAATGAAGGAATAGTCTGTTGTCTGGTAGAATTCAATTAAACTGGTAACATGCAAACTGAGGGGCAAATAGATGTAAAAAGACTGCAGACCTACCAAAAAAAAAAAAAAAAAAGTACAAAGCTCTAGAGTAGATCCCAGAATGAATAAGGATTGGTCACATGATTCTGTCACAAGCCAAAAAAAGTAAATGTCATTCTCAGATGTATGATATGAGCCAGACAGTCCAGAAAAATATGAGACATAACTTTTTATTCATATATAATTATATATGGGTTTTATATTATATATATAATATTTATTAATATATTATTATAGTTGGGTTTTATTCATACATCATTATCTATGGGTTTTATCTATGGTTTATATCAATATAAGGCCTCAGCTTGAGAAGTCTACCTAACATTAGACTTTTATGAAAACTGATAAAGAATTCTGGCTGAGAAGAAGCACAAATAAAATGGAGTATGGAAAAACAAGGAAAGACTGACGTTGTTGACATTATCAAAAAAAGAGACTCTTTAGATGTCTAGAAGTTTGTGTAAAAAATGTAATTATCTTTACCACGTTCATTAAGAGTAAGTGTGAATTTCCATGACTGAAAAGAATTCTAACCTTCAGGATAGCTAAGCATTGCAATGGGTTACTAAGGAAGCAACAGAGTCTTCCTGCTGACTTAAGAACAAATTAGATTGCTGATCAAATATACTAAATGTCCTCTTTAATTTCATTTTGGTTTTTTTACCCTGTCTCATATCAGCCTATAATACTCCCGCAACTCCTTTAAGCAGAATCCTCTAATAGTTACAGTTGGAGAACAGAGGTCCCTTTAACAGACAGCAGTCTTCCTGTATGCCTGTTCGGTTTTCTCACTCTTCTGTAACCACAGGGGTTTGCCACATGTGAAATTTTCCAAAGGTCTCTCTAGTCCATCAGGATTTGAAACCCTTTTCTTATGTGAAACTGTGTGACTGAATTTGGCTCTAGCAATACCCTATATCTCATATTCTCATATCTGCCATGGCTAGCTTACTTTATCACAAATGATCTTTGGTATATAATTTTGCAAATTCACATTAAAATTATTTCTTTCTTTTAAAATTTATATTGTTTAAGGCTTAGATCAGAGGCTATTAATGCAAGATGCAGGGATCCCTTTAAGCTCACAGTCTACCTAAGAAAGAGAGACCAAATTAAACTCAGTTCTCTATATGTTAAACTGGAACATCTTGGGTCCCCAATCAATTATTCAAATTATAACCTCATGTCCTCTGTTCCTTCTATTTACTTCTATTTAGTTGTTTTTCTTGCCCTATTGTTTCATTCTGTTACTAAGTGCTATGTGACATTTACTTCACATTTGATCACAAAGTGCTTAAATTTCATTATTGATGATGCATAATCAGGATATGCTAATTCTCTTTGCTACTGTTTCTGTCATTATTGCATTTTCAATTACATAAACAAGAACTCAACTTATACAAGCTAAGGCTTTAGGAAAATACATCAACTTACAAAAAAACAAAAACAAAAAAACCCCAGTCCTTTTAAGTGTCTGCTGTTGCCTTGAAGAAAAGTTAATGGGCTGGAGCGTTTGTTAAAGGCAACATTTTTCTTTCAGATCGACGTGGCTGATCTTAACTCCATTACCCTGCTCACCTTCTGTGCACAGATCTCTGAGCATGAAAGATATACGGAACAGACTATCAAAGGTGAGATCTGCTTGATAGGATCTGAAAGAAGAATACTGCTTTAAATTGACTGTCCAAAGCTTCAAGATCTGAATGTAAAATAGAGTTCCATTTTAAATAAGCTAGGAAAATATTTCCCACTCATGGCTTAGCTAAATCAGTCACTGACACCTTCTTCAGTCTTGTGAACAAGCGGCAAATTCTTCAGTATTCCTGAAGAGCATATAGGTGTTTTTCTTTTCCTTCACTCAAGTTGTGCCACCCAAATCTAAATGGGCCAGCTGCCAAGTTTTTGCTTTCTATCAGTACGAATCCCTAATTTTGGACTAAACAACTGAGACAAAGAAAGGCCAGGAATAACCAAGTGCTGTTTCCAATTATTACCATGTCTCACCAAATAAAAATGGCAGAGAGAACCATCACAGGAACTTTCAATCTCAAAGTCATGTAGTTGCTGTGACCCCACTACTCAACCTCTTCTGAAATTTCAGCATGTCTTTCTCCAATATGCAAAAGAAAAGCCTAAGCACATGTGATTTACATGCCCATACACTGAGGGATAGCAGTTGTAGGCAGAAGAGACTGTCCAGTCATGGTGCTGTGACATCTTCACAGAGTTGAGGAGCTGAAGGGTCAGGACGTATACTGCAAACCAAAGGCCCTCTATCACTGTAATGTGGTGTGTTTTGACTGAAGAGATTGAAGTCCAGATATGACCAGATGATGATGCATAGGCCACATTGTGTTTATTGGTTAGGAATGGTGAAATACATTTTCACCAATCAACCTTTTAAAAAGGAGAAATAAAAGTGTTGTATGGCTTGCACAGGACCAATAACATAAAGGAAAATCTTGAAAAGAACAACTTTCCATCAAAAAATGCTAGTATCTGCAAGTTCCTTTTTAATGCCTCATCCCCCTTTCACCAACATAATTAAAAAAAAAAAAAATCCCATTTGTATATAAAAACCAAGATACCTAAATATAAACATCATGTTTTAAAAAATGCTGAGACCCTGGTAGTTCTTTTCACTGCTTTTGATAGACCTTTTGGCTGTTTATTGCCTTAAAAATAGGCCCAACAGCAACCAGTACTGTATTTAGATTTATAACCTTAGGATTTGTTGCTTAAGTACATGTTATAAGCTTTTTACTTCAGTTAAGTAGAGAAATGGGAATTCAGAGTACTTCCTTAATATGGTGATTTTTAAATTCTCAGGCTTTTGACTGTAAACTAAAAAAGGCTCCTTTTTTTCCCCTCTCCTTTGCATTACTACTAAAAAATAGGAAAAGACATTTTAACAGTGTTGTCAGCCCTAAAATGGTTCCATTTGCTTTCCCACTACTACTTACAGGTACCACTAAAATGCATTTCCAATTGGGACACTGCAAAAGTAATGAGGCTGATGAAAACTGACCCCAGGAGAAAGCTTAATGATAATGAAAAGCAGTTAAGAATCTTTATTAGTAACATGGGGAAAGAGAAAGCTTTTGGGGGTCTGATTTTATTTCATAAAATGTTTTTGACAGAGCTAATTATAAAGTCTGTCTTTTGGGGAGGGGTTTCCACTGAAAAATTAAGAACCATGTTTCCAAGGACTATAGATACCAAGCTTGAAAAACTAACCTAGTGCCTTCCAAAAATTTAGAAGTGAGAGTTTCATCAAATCGGATGCTGTTACCTTGTGAATATACAAAAATGGGTATATACATTGTAAATACAGAACTCAATGTTAATGACATACTTGATCATACTGCTGTAGCCATCCCGTGTAGAAGAACAGATGTGATAGCAGATAAGAAGCAAGAATACATTCCACAGAATAAAATGTGATGATCATATGCAGATCTCAAAATAAACTGCTTTTTATGACAATTTTAATTGTCAAAATCTTCCAACAGTACATTTGAGACAATTGTTTTAAACCAACATGATAAAAAGCAAAGTTTTTGATTTTTCAAAGAATATGACAAAATATCAAATTCTGATTTTGAAGTTGGCTTGCATAAAACATTTTAATTTATGCGAAGTGTGAAATATAAGCAAAGTAGAGAGACAAAACGACCTCCCTATCACAAATTGTATTGTGTTTGTTTATAATTCAACATAATTTATAAAGTCCCCTGTCATGGAAGCATATCAAGGCACTTTACACCCTGAAAGGAATTATACATCAGCTCAATAAAAAGCCATCTTAAAAAGAGTCTTTAATCTTAGTTTAAAACATTTAGCAAGGCAATGAAATAAAAGGCTTGTAGTACAGACAGACCCTGAAGTCTTGCATATATTTATCTTTTGAATACACAATTCTCAATAAGGGTGAACACAGTAGGGCAACTTCAGTATCACAGTATTTGTTCAAGGCCTCTGCTGAATATCATGAATTAGTCTCTCTTCCCTTTTTGTTGATCTTACATTCATTTAATGCTGCATCGGGTCACAAGACTGACAACCCAGAACAGACTAAAGCCTTTCTAGTTCTTCACAGAGGAATTCCCAAGTCTGTCAGCATCACTCTCTGCATCCTCCAAGCTCCATCAACCCTATTTCATAAGGGACAAACTAATGCTCAAAATGGAGGGTGGGGTAACCCTGTGTTCAAGATGCATTCAGTCATTAGTCCTTGCCAGGCTACTGAACAGTATGCCAGTTGTAACATTTATTTTTGTTGAGCCTTATTAACTGTGAATCAAATAGACCATGCAGGTAAAATCTTGACTCAAGTGAAATCCATCTTTTTTACCTGAGTGTTCCTGCTACCATTTCACTGACTGTTATTACTGATATTTCTTATAATATGATTTGCATTCTGTACTGATATGCCTTCTATAATGTGTGTTTACTTGGCAGTGCAACATAAAAATTCCCAGACCAGTTTGGAGGTGAGCACAGTCCAGCCACAATGCTCCACCTGCACCAGTTCAGCCAACAATATTCCACTGCACTTCCCTGTGAATAAAAGTAGCTGACACTCAGTCCCACCCTGCCATGGCTAAAACCTGGGTATGTGAGCAAGCCCATGTAAGGCAATCTGAAGTAGCACTGCACCATACTGCAGTCTGCCAAGCTGATACGCTCACAGTCTTGACTGCCATCCACCCACACATCTTTGCCTTCATCCTATTGAGAAGTAAATAGTAAATGGGCTGTTGTGAACTGTCCGTCAAAATCACTTTTAAAACTTGGTTCCATATGTTCTATTCTCTTTTTATGGCTAGCTGAGACATTCTTGTGAGGACCTAAAAGCAAAAGGAGTGAAAGAAATTCTATACTAGGACAAAAACCTAAGCTATGCTATAAAGACCTGAACTCATAGTTCTGAGAGCCTGAAGCAACTGGGCACTGGGCCAATGTCCAGGTAGCTGTGCAAGCTCCTAAATCCCTTGGAGGAGATTTATAGCTACTGAGAAGTGCCAGATCACAGGAGTAACTGGCCATGCAACACAATGCAGCACTGGTTTATTTGAATCACAGAACCATTTAGGTTGGAAAAGACCTTTAAGATCATTGAGTCCAGCTGTTAACCCAGCACTGCCAGGTCCACCACTAAACCATAGTGTTCATCTGTTAGTTAGAATAACTACCTCATCAGTACAATGCTGTACACAGTGTGTGTCCCATCTCTGAAACACCTGCACCCTTTCTAGCTTTATATCCAGATGTTTAACATCAGCTCTGCATAACACTAATCCATGTGGCTTGGACATGGCAAAAATCCAGTGTAAGGCTTGTTTCTGTGGCTCAATGCCACTCTTGCATGTCATCTTTTGGTGGTAAATTTCATGGATGCAGCTACGCTTGCAGGGTCACTTTTATAGGACGGGAATGAGTCTCCTGAATCCAGAGATGGCAGACATCTCAAACTGTGCAGAAGTGCTCAAATACTTTTCTCCCCTGCCCACACAGCCCAAACTTTATCAGACTTTTTTTTCTCTCTTATGCAAATCTCATCATTTCAGGATCAAACTGTTCTAATAACATGTGAAAACAAGATATGAACAACTCCTTCGTGACAGCACAGGCAGAAAGAAAAGTGAATATCAGTTACCTGTCTTAGGTACTGTCACCCTTTAGCAGCTCTGTTCCCATCACAACAGCTGAGTGAGCCACATTTAAGAATTTCTTTTATTTTAAAATTTATTTCTTGAGTCAATGTCTTACATTTTCCTCTGCTTATTTTGCGTGGCTTTTTGTTCTTATCTCTTTTTTTTTTTTTTCAACCTGCCACATGTCTTTCATACTTACCACTTTTGTTTTTCTTGTTTCATCTCATCCTGCATTTCCTCGTGTTTTGTAGGTCTTGTTGTTGTTGTCATTATCTGTAGAGTTGCTGATGCTTGACTTTTCCCTTAATTTGAGATGAACAGAGGAAAATGAATTATGTTCTATATTGAACATATGCACACAATAAACACCCGACTTTTAAAAGATGTCATGGAAGCATCTGCTATGCTATATTTTTATGACTGATATAAAACTGAAATAATTGGTATTTACTTTTTATTTTCAACTTCAGATGTCATTTCTGCCCACCCCCTCTATAGCTACTTAAAAATGTAGCACTACATTAAAGTTAAATCCGCACACACAAAAAAATAGCCAATTTAAAAGCACTTTTGAAGTTCTGAAATTAAAACATTCCCAGAGTAAAAATAATCTTAACTACTGCAAAGTTTTATGCCCTTTCTTGCACTCTACACTCATTACTGACTACAGCTTAAAATCTGTGCTCATTAAGGCTTTTACTACCTGTTGGTGTGCATGTAAGTGAAAGGCGTTTCTGTCTGACTACTTAAACTGAACTGACAGACCTAATAAAACAGGCATTGAAAACTCAATAAAAGGTTTTTTGGCACCCCAGGAAGCGAGTGGGATCATAACATAATTAAAATATATAGAAGGCAACTCTGAGTCAGCAAGGCAGCTACAGGACTTGGTAACTGTCACTTGATTACTCTTGAAAGCTGATAAAAATCAGAAATAGTGATTGCCCACCACAGGCATAAGATATCCTTGCTGCTTTAGAAACATAATCACTATGTTGCAGGAGGTCTAATCAACAGCTACCTATAATCCCTGTGATCGCCGTAAAAGTGTATTAATGAAATATTCATGCAGGTAACTGTCATTGGCATAAAACATCATAGCCTACTCCTTTGTACTAATGAATGCTTTATTGGGCCATCCTGTTCCAACTTATTTTCCTACAAAAGCAATGCAGGTTCAGCTGCTGATTCTTCCTGGACACTATGAGCAACATCTCACTAAAAATGGCAGTCTTGAACCAAACTTCTGAAAAAGCAAGGATAGATATTGGAGCTTATTCCTGGAGGAGGTGGCATGACTTACTGCCCTGGATGCAATTTCACATTTTAGAGATAGTTCCTTTTGTTTAAAATATATTGGCAAATTTCTCATTTGGGAAAGGTGATAGATTGAATATATCTGTGTCAATCTTGCTCCTACTTTCATAGCTCAGGAAGAGGGAGGATTTTGTTTAGTAAAGACATTGGGCTGATGTGACAACTACCTCTCAGTCTTGGAAGGTCATTTAATCTCTCTGCATCTCACCTCAGGATAATCAAGGAGACAATACTTCCTTTCTGCTCTGCTTACAGACAAACTAAACATTAAATTACACCCACCGGAATGTGACTGTGAAGTAACTGGACAATGTCACATTAATAATACTTTTTATTAACAGAATTTGTGCAGAAGTATATAGTTTGCAACGTAGATTACAATATCTATGAAACATATGAGTAAAATTAACCAATGTGGTAGTGTCTAATTATGATACTTCAGAACAGCTGTCATGACAGCAGACAAAATATTTAAAACTTCAGGTTTTTATTAAGAATCAAGAATCACACCCATCACAAGACCATAGAAGGTTCCTAAAAGCCCATAAAATACTCAGAAGGTTAGGCAGCTATTTGAGAAATACAGCCCATAATTAGTTTAACTAGGATAGAGATTATTTTGAATAGAACAATAAAAAATGTTGCTTATATAGCATGTATATGAACTTCCATGTAATTTCCTGTGATTAGAACATTAATTTTTTTTATCTTTAAAGCCTGAAGTGATCACTTCCTTGGTAGAAAGGACTTAATTTTCAATTCCTTTTTCAGTTTCATTTGCCAATTCTGTACTATTAAAATTTTCAGTATATTAAATGAGGCGATGTGGGAAATGTTTTTTAAGACAAGGAATCTTCTGGATAAAATGTCCAATGATGATATCAAGTCTCTTTTCAAATATACTTCTTGACTCACAATTTAGCCACCCACAGTTCTACTGTCATTTCAATAGCTTTACCAGAATAATAACAAGAGATTCATCTGTTACCTGAAAGAAAATCTAAGCTCCCCTTAGAGCATCTTAAAATATAAAAATACCAAACTTAGCTGAGAAGAACTAAAAGACAGATCCAATAAATAAATTCAGTTGCTCCAAGCAGAATTTGCAACCTTGCTAAAAAACCCTGCTCAGCTACTGCCTGCTCTAGAGACACCTACTTGTGATAGATATTTATCATTAAAAGTTACCAGGATACCTAGAGCTACCTAGAGTTGTGCCCAGGAGTGTTTCAAATCACTGCAACCATAAATTGTGGGCTCTCAGGCCAAGAGGGGCTCTGCAGCCAGAATACAGTAGAACTCTGCCAGATACTACCCATCCACCACACAGGAATTCCAAAGGTCCAGACTTGTTGAGCATATGCAGAGCAGCTTAAAATTAACCTAAAATCATGTTCAAGACCTGATTTTACACCATGCTTACAGCCAGAGCAGACTCATTGCAGCAAAGAAACAAGCTGCTCTAGATATGCATGCAAGATGCCCAGGTACCTCTAACACCCATTGGACTCTGCTCCACTTCAGCTGTAGCTCTTCTCAGTAACTCAGAAGAAGTCTCACACTTCAGATTTCAGAATTCACAGATGAAACAACGTACTTCTCTTCTGCTTGGGAATCTGCTTGACATGATGAGCCCACACTGAAAATATTTGCCACAGTTTATCAGAGTGAGTATCACATAGAACACTGAAAACAGGCACAGGTGGCACTTCAGCTTAAGGTAGTGTTTGGTGCCATAGTGCAGGATAAGTAGGTAACATTTTCCTTTGGTTTTTGTGGTGTTTTATTTTGGTTGTGGTTTTTTGTTTCATTTGTTTTGTTGTTTTGGGGGTTTTTTTGTAAAGCCAGCTCTCTTCCCTCCCTGCTGAATTCCTAAAAAACTAGTTATCCAGAATTAGGTTTGTTGATGTACCCTCAATTGCTCACCTTTTTCCTCCAGAGGACTCTGAACTGTTAGTGTGCCTAAGCATAACTCCAACAGCAGAAGCTGATCTTTCCCACATACAAAATAGCTGCCAGAATAGAAGCCATGCCCTTCCAAAGGATTTGTGGATTTGACTGTCCTCAGGCAGAAAGGCTAATGAGTCTCAGTTTTCTACATCCTATTTGAGTAATGTAAATAATTATATATTAGCTAATAAAAGGGCCCTCACTGTACTAATTACCTCTTAAAATAAAACTTGGGCATCTATGCTATGGATAAAAATAATATATATATGAAGATGAAAAGTGAGTTCCAGACTGTAAATCCCACTAAGTGCAATTCAGAAAATCCCTGCCGGCCTGCCAATAAATAGTTTTAGTCTATATGCTGAAAGCCACTGTTTCTCATGAGACAAGGATTAAGAAGCAAAACTGTGACATCCAAGGTACCAAAACCACATTTTCTCTGTTGGTGCCCTGTGACAAACATAGCAAAATTCAGTTGCTCATATACTTATCTCTGTTGAAAAGCAGCCATATGTCCTCTGTCTAGTCTTCAGTCTTGATTTTATGTATGTTGGGAACTAGTCTGGACAAGTTAAAAACAGCTCTTTAACTAATTAGATCTTGATTTATATCCCTAATCTTTGAAAAATTAATCTGGAGTCCTATTTCTCAGTGCTGTCCAGAAAGAATCTCAATATTAGTCCATTAGTAATATGATAATACAAATAAAATAATAACCTCATTTATGCTTTCAGCAGACTATCGTGCAAACATCAGCTAATTATTGTTAATTTAAAATTTATCTGTGAGGTGTTTGAGAACTAATAATTTGATTTTATAATGATGACATTATAAAACTTCTAGAATAAATGAAGTATCAGGGCATAGAATACTCAGAGAGGTGTAAAAGCAGTTAATTATTTTGTACGATATATTATATGACCATAAGGCAGTCAGGACCAAGGGGTAGCATGAATGGAGATCTAGTACTTTATTCAAAAATCTTTCTGCTTACACAGTTAGCACAGTAGCCTGAAAACATCCCTTTGTAGACAGCAAAATTTGTCATGATAACCATGGATGATGGAAGCAATCTCTGTCCAGAGAGTATGAAGTGAGGATGCAGAACAATATTGTTTAGGCAGTGTAGGCTTCAGTGTAAACTCTAACAAATTACACTCTTGGTTCTGAAGAAATATGTGACTAATCACCACTTCATCATTTTCTGGATACTTTAGGAACTTAAGAGCTCTGACATAGGGCTCATATGTGACATGCACTCTCACAAGTCATTATGGGATGAATAATACATTTCATGTATTTGAGATTTTGTATGTTGAAAGCACAGAAATGCTATTTTTCTGATATGTCTTCTGTAGAATTGAACTTGCTGCCAGTCAAGTCCCAAATATCTATTTTTACCTAAACTGAAATAAAATATTTTAAATAAATGCAAACATAAATATTGAAACAGATGATAACAACAACAAAAAGGTTGTTTTGTGGTCGCTTCATCTGTTCTAAAGTGCATTGTGGATGTTTACATAAATTAGTATCTTGGGAAAAAAATAAAGTAGGTGTGCAAGATATGCAAGATAGGACAAGAGTAAAGGGGCTTAAGTTGTGCCACAGGAGGTTTAGGTGGGATTGCAGGAAACTTTTTACTTAAAGAGTGGTGAGGCCTTGGAACAGGCTGCCCAGGGGAATGGTGGAATTACCATTCCTGAAGGTGTTAAAAATAATCTAGATGTCGTGCTTCAGGACATGGCTTAGTGTTCCTGATAATATTTAGTAGAGGTCTGGACTTCATGATCTTGAAGGTCATTTCCAACCTTAATGACTCCATGACTCTATTCTATGGTTATATAATATATAAACTAATATGGAGCTATCTCTGAGTAGTCAGTCCATGAGCTGTAGGTACCTTGGAGGTGCTAAAACTTTGGAAGGGAAGCTAATGTATCCTCTGAGCTGTTTAAATACTTGTAGTCTTTTCATACAAACTGTAAGGGTCATGTGAGCACCCATTTGCCCTGTAGGAGACATTCAGTGGAAGACAATAAAGGAAGGGAAAGATATGTCTTGAGGGCCACAGAATTCTCTCTGACTGACAGCTCAGGAACAAAGCTTATAGCAGAAGGAGAATGAGGGGCACCAAAGAAAATAACTCTACGTGTGTTTTTAGTACCAGCATGATGCATTCTCTCTGTGATTTTAATCTCTTTTGTTCTTACAAGTGGCAAAAGCTTCTCCCCAATTAAAAATTACCAGGTTTTACTGAAAATTATCATTGCAGTCTACTTTTGTACTGTGTCCCTGGTCAGTGCCAAAGTAAGGTTTTATTTTATGTAAAAATAATAGTGCAATAAATTTATAATGGGTTGATCCTAGAGTAGTGTAACCACACAACCTTGTTCCTGTAAACCTCATCCTTCGTTTCCAAACTGGTTCTAAAATTAGTTTACATAGCCTTCAAACCAGCACAATTTTTCTGCTTGCTCCACCACAGTTTTCAGCACAGCTAAAAACAACACAGCAGGATACTGCAGATTCTGTTGAGTCATCATGCCAACTTTTCAGGTGCCAGGAGAAAGCTGAGACAGCACCAAAGATGCATAGCACATAAACATGCAGAAGCCTGTTCTTCTTCTTCTGTGGGACATTCATTTCTCAAAGGGGTGGCATTTTTCACCCTCAAGCTGCTGGACTGGTCTGGGTTTTATTCTGGAAGTCATCTGGGTTGTGGTTAGTTTTGGATCTTGCTTTTTGAAATGGAGATACTGAAAAATACATACATGGGAAATACACATGGGAAGAGAAGCTCTTCTGCTCTTTATCTCTTTGCCTCTCACACAATTCTTCTGTCCCTTGGCTAATGTAGATAGATGTGCCTGCGAGTAGGAAAGGAAAAAGTTCTGGTTTCATTGGTCTTAATTCACCTGTTGCTGTCTGATTTAATAGAACAGCTTTAGCCTTTTCGTGCCCTCAGTCAAAGGGTAAGAACAATAAATATGACCAATCCAAGAAGGAAACTGGCTGAAAAACATCAATCATTTTAGCCTTTGGCTGAGCAGGGGAGCAGTAATCACATGGTAATTCCCTCCCCCAAAATGGTACCTAAGGCACAGTAAATTGTTCACTGATACATGCTTGCTCAGAGGAGGTCAGTTTAATGAAAACTCTGAGAGTCTCTACCTTACTCTCTCTGGTTGTTGAAAGGGCTTCCAAAGCACTACTTCTCTGTTTTTTTCCTCATCAGTCATTACTTGTATTTTCTCTGCTAATGTCCTTGGCAAGTTAGATGAAATAAAACCAGTGACAGCATGAAAATGGCAGAAAAGTAATCGGTGCATTCACCTAAGAACAGTATCAGGTTTTAACTTACCCTGAGATACTCTTTTGGGAAAGAAAAAAGGGGGAAAAAAGGAAGTGTCCACTGTCTCTGCTTGAGTTTTCTTCACTGTACCAGTGATGGATACCCTGGTAATTTAAATTGCCTTGGCTGAAAGAAAGGAATATCATGTGATAAAAGAAAAAATTTCCTACACTGATTTTTGCCAGAATTTCTGACATCCAGCTGTTAGTCTGGAGATGGCTGCTGCCAAATAGTATGTGACTCACGTGTCAGATACAACAGATCTCAATTCTCTGGCTTCTTTCCTCAACCATTTTGATTATCTACTGAATATTAACATCCAGTTAATTCAGTTATTACTTTTTTTCCCCCGTACAAGTTAATTAACTTTCTTTCTTAAGCTGTATGTCAATGGTTGGTGTGTGACACAGCAGTCTGCCATCACAGAAAGTACCTGTGTCCTGTAACCCAGCATCAGAGTTGGGTTTTAATGCTCTGCAACCATGGTTACATCCACTGCACTTTCCTGAACTTACATAACTAAGTAACAAGCTCAGCACTGTTGCAGCAAGGAATCCTGTTCATTCTCTTCATCCTTCCACATGGTAGTTCGTTCTATTAACTTCTTGTTCAAAACAGCCCAAACAGTGAATCAGACCATGAATATTTATTCCATTATCGTAGCTACATTTTCTTTAATGAGTATTAGAAAGAAACAAAAGTTTATTCCCAAGTGTGCATGTGCTTGGTGTTAAGTTTAATCTCAGAGATCTTTTTATGTGATATTTGTAATATAAAAGGGATTTCTTTTATGTTCTGTATTTACTGGTTCATATAACCTAAGAATTTTCATTTTGAGCAGGAAATGTCATAATAATTCAGCAAGGAAAATAGAAGGAGAAACCAAGGGAAGCGCTTAACCTCCAGACAGAAATAGCAGTTGCAAAGCTTCCATTTACTTTTAAGGCTCGTAAAGCAGCCACAGGCCGGAGGGAGAGATGGAAGATTATAGGCACAGATGGTCTGAGGCTGAAAGAGGTAAAGGTAACTGAGGAAACTCTCTTAAGAAATGGAAACAGTATCATTTATGTTTTGGCTTTGGCTCTGGGCAGTTAAGTGCAGCTGAGTCTGAAAACTATGGCTTGTTTTGGGATTGTGTGTGTTGAGGGGAGATTTACTCTGAAAATATTTCATCCTTGCTAATGTTTACTGCTGAACAAGGTCTGGGACAGACCCAGATTAAAAGAAATGCCAATTCAATCTATGATTTTGTAATCACGACTCATTGTTATTTTCAACTGTATTACCATAAAGTTCAAGGTTGAAGTGATGAATTTCTTTTTCAGGCATTTCTACTTTTTATTAACAAAGGATAATTGTACACTGTCATACTTATTCCTGAACAATGGACAGAGAGGTTTCAAAAATGATGCTATTTGGTCATGAAGTAAAATAAAGAATACTAAATTCCTAAGTCAATATATGCTTAAGAGATGAAGAAGATGTAGTTGCAAAATGATTACAGAACATTCTAAACAATAGTTAGGGTTCTAGGAAAAAAAAGAAATGTCTGAGATAGAGTTATCTAAATAGAAATTTTCATATGAAAAAAAAAAAAATCCTTACATGTATATCAGAGTCCCCAAGATACTTCCATGAGGATTTATTGGAGTGGGGAGATTCCCATGCCCACATATATAAGCAGATCTCTCAAGTTGCTGTAAATATGACATGTGAGATACAAAAAAATCAATCCCCATTGTTGAAAAAAACAAATGTGCACCAGTGCCAATGGACAAGACATAAACATGACTGTACTCAGACATCAGACAAGGAGTCATTCTTGAGTAAAAACAGTAACCCTGACCACTTGATTTATTATTGTTTATTTTTTTATATATTATTAATTATTTTATTTTATAAAATATATGAACAATTATTAGTGCAGTCACAATGACTATAACAACTATAGTCCATATTAATACAAAAAAAACCCCAACATCCTTAGTAATAGAGTTTAATTTGTTATTAAAAAATCTACCAGTCCCTTTTCATTTTCTTTGCTGTGATGCTCATCCTTCTGGGTCACAAGGTGATTATTTCAGTCCTTCCCAAAAATATTAGAAAGAGGGATTTGCCACTAGTATCAGCATTCTAGGATTTCTGCTGGGAGCTGCACAATGTCTGCAATGGGGTTTTCTTCCTTCCCAGTCTTGGAGTCTCCTTAGGTTTATTTTCAAATCACTTTTGCTCATAGCACCAGCTTATCTCTCAGGGGCTCCCAGCTATAGCAGAGTGGGACAGACACCTCCCCGAACACAGCTGCCCTTAAGGGCTGTTGGCCACCTGTTGGTTGGTTTGGGATCACAGGGTTAAGATAAAACAGGAGTTAACAGAGCTACTGCTCCTCTCAGCAACTGCTAAACCAGGCTGAACTCAACTGTAGACACAACAAGCCTGGATAAAGCCATGAGAGCCTGCACTGTTGGAGCAGTGAGCTTAGGAACTGTTACAAGACATGACAAAATCACATTTCCTGGGCTTTAATGACAAGGGTTGTGTCATTGGAGGCAATTTCTGCTGGAGAACATGCAATAATTACTGGAGGATGTTGCAATACCACTGCTTCTCCAAGAAGCAGTGTCCAGACCAAATATAAATGCTCTGCCCACGTGCATAGCTGGTAGGGCAGTAGCAGGGGCTGAGCCAAGCCACCTTCTAGTCAATCAGCAGGTCACCAGTTGCAGGAGATGGCATCCCAGCAAGGGGAAAGCAAAGGGAACTGACCATGACAGTGCTGGTATCTGGCAGGGAGAATGGTTACAGTAAAAGCAATCTTAAATGGGCAGTCTAGATTTATATTTGGGGGGACAAAGTGTTAATGGGGCTGTAGACCTTTCATGAAATGCTTTTATGTTGATGCTCACTGCACTGCAGTTACATTCATCACTGAATTCTTTCAAGTACTGAGACTGTCTAAACCAGTGCAGCCCTGTTGAGTGTCTAATTTGTACTATAGTTCACATAACAGATTATCACCATGATGATGAGTTCAGAATGTCTCTGTGACCCTGATGGAAAGGAAAAAAAAATCTAAAAAAAATAACAACAAAACAAAACAAAAAGACCCCACAACATTTGCTGTTTAATAGAGTGTAACACACACAATGATATGAAGAAACTTTGGTCTTGGAATGTTACATTTCAGTGGAAGCATTTGCTGCTACCATTCTGTTGACGTGCCTTTTTAAGAACAAGAAGTGATGTGTCTATTTACCATATCAAAATTTTATAAAACTGTGTCTGCTAATGAGATTTTGAGTGCCAATGCTTTCAGGTACTTTATCTGTCACCAAAAAAGTGATGCAACACTTAGTCATGTAAAACAACTCAGGGACTAACCAGAAATCAAGACACTAAAATAATGAGAACATCTGTTCAACATCTGTTGTTTAACTTCATTTACTAGACCTGAGTACAGGAAAAAACAGTGTTCTCATTACTGGCCCATTGACAAATAAAGTAATGAGAAATTGATTGGAATTAATAAGAGCTCCATTTCAGCTTAATGTGTATCCACTGTCACTTAAAGTATGACATGAATTTTTTTTTCAGAAAAAATTCAGAATTTGATCATAAAAATCATTGCTTTTCAGCTGCTTCTGCTAGCACATAAGAAGCAAGTAAGAAAATATTCAATATCTTTGAAGTGACCCATATAAAAAAAAAAACCAACTTTTTTACTTTTCTTACCACTGTAGCTGCTTGAGTTCACAATGAAATACTGCCTTTTTTTCTTACTTGGTTCTGTGGCAATTAACACAACATAGCATCATAGAAGTATGGAATTCTTTCAGTTGGAAAAGATCTTTAAGTTCATCAAGTCCAACCACTAACCCAACACTGCCAAGCTCACCACTAAGCCATGTCCCTCAGTACTTCATTTACATGCCTTTTAAATAATTCCAAGGATGGAGACACCACCACTGCCCTGAGCAGCTTGGGACAGGTCTTGACAACCCTCTCAGGGAAGTAGGTTTTCCTACTGTCCAACCTAAACATCATGGCACTCAGATTTCTGATGAAGCAGCCATTTCACCTCACAGTTCTAAGGAAATTTTAAAAAATCTTAAATAGTATTCTTCTTTAATCCATTTTATCCACCTCAGTTAGAACTTTTTGAAGTACACAAACATGGTATTATTTCCTTTAACATATTAAAAATAGACCATATAGAACATGAGATGAAAATATATTTGTATTTCAGCAGTGTAAATATTTATAAGCTTTTCATGAAACATAGTCAGCATTCATCACTGATGCAGCTATTGATTAGTAAAATCTCCAGTGAAAAACATTACATTAGCCTTGCATTAAAGCACTCTGAAATGGACCTTGTATCACATTTTACCACCTTTTTTTTCTTTCTCTAATGGGAGTGTTTTGCAAAGCATTTAAATTCATAAGTTACCCCTTGAAGCTTTTTAATCACTTTCTTTTCTGGTGTAGAAATAATTCATAACTGAGTAACATTTACTGGAATAGAATCTACTCCTCTACTAGAAAAGTACAGTTTTAATTTGAGGCCTTCAGGAGGAAAGGAAACCTCACTCTCTGCTGAGGTGTTTGCTAACTTGAGTTAAACATTGTTCACTGTGGCAGAGGAAAAAAAGGAGGAAGAAGAGGTTTAGATATCAGAAATATAGACAGAGAGTGCTCCTGTAAGTTTGTGCCTCCTTTTCCCTAACAACAGTTTCCACAGGTTTTCTTGGGAAAGAGCAAAAACATCTGAGGGCAAATGAAACCACACATACATGATGAGAACAATTTATTTCACTTAAATGATTTAAGAAGCTCAATGAAAAGTGTAGGAAATCCAACAGGCTTCAGCTCAAGAATGTGTGAGAAAAGCAAATAACATTCTAACATCTCACCCATCTAATGGGAAGAATTCACTGTGCCACACTGTCCAAGCTCAGTGTACAACAGAGTACAGGCTCAGTGCGAAACAGAGCTGAGCACTGCATTGTATTGTACAGATGAGCCCAGATATAATCATGTTATCACATTATTTTTTCCTATTTCATTAAATACTAATCTATGTCAAATTACTAAGAACAGACGTGGGTTGAGAGCATTCAACCTGGTAAATGCTGCAGCTCAGCTGATAAATGGGTAATGCTGTGGTAATTCGGTTTCGTCTCTCTTGTTGCTTCACACGTCTGTGTTTTTGACAAACCAACAAACAGAATAAGCCAGATCCATTTAGGTGGATATTCTGTGGGAAAGAAAAGTGTTAGCTCCCATCTGTTCCCCTTTCTCAGTGTTATTCCTTTCTGGCACCCTGACCCAACACACCAGGCTCGGAGGAGCAGGAGGAACTGCTGTGCTGCACTGGGCATGTGAATGGTGTCAGTAGCATTCGTCCATCAGGAAAGGGAGGGAAGCCCCAGGCTTCCTCCCTGGCTTGTGCCTGGACTAAGGAGGAACCATCTGACTTGTGGAGGGACAAACACACCCCTACCATATGGCCTGACACTGGACACAGAGAGACATCAGGGCTTCTGTTCACTTCAGGGCTGCACCTATCTCTGGTTTTCCTCTACAGCTCAGAGATAAAAAACTCTGAATTAATTTAGAACAGAGAAAAGAGAGAGAGGAAACTGGCCTTATAGTTTTGGAAGCTGTGGTAAAAGTGATTGACTTGTGTGTAGCTGAGGTGACAACTAATCACAGACACAAGACTGTGCAGTACCTGCTGCATGTTGTGCCTGTCTCCACATTGTGCTGTAACCCATGCACTTCATGGAACATTTGAAAAAAAATAGGAGACAAAGTGATGCAAAATGGAGAAAAATTTTCAGATCATCATCTACAAAAGAGAAGCTTGATCTGCTTTTACAAAAGCAGAAAGAGTTTACTTCTAAGGCTTCTTTTAATATTAATTCTTGTCATGACCACAGTGAATTTCTACATTTCGGATTATTTTTGGTTTCTGTGAGGCAGATGGAGTTTGCCTTTCACATGATGTCCTGAGGGTGAAGGTTCAGTAAGGATGAACTATGCAATCTGCTTCACTATAACAGATGACATACTGTTGATCAAAGAAGAACGTGTTAGGGACCAGATGTTGCAAGTAGTAATAACATGTCCCAAGCTTTGCTTTCACCTAATGCATGATATGGTGGAGTTAAAAGAACTTGTAAGATGTGATCAATAGGGAAAACATAAGTGAATCCCATAGAAGAAATATCTTGGTTAATTTTTTTTTCCTCATTATTAATTCTCCCTTTCCCTATATTAATATTCTGCTGTAATTTCCCTCTTGCGTTTAATTTCCTTCATCACATTTATAACCCACTGGGATATTTCATTTAAAATTGGATTGAGAGCTGCCCTTAATTTATTCTTCTCACTAAAATGAAGGGGTCCACTTTTTCCCCAAAGAGTACAACACTACTGAGGATTATTTCAAATCCTGAAGGAAAGCAGCATGTTCCAATTAGCCAAATTCTCTCCCTTTGTCTCAGTCTGGTTGTTTAATTCTGTTTATTCTATAGACTTTTAGTGTAGAATAGCCATTGAAATAATTACACTGCTATGTTTCAAATCCATTGAGGGAATATTGGGTTTAAGAGATGGAACAAGAAAAATTATCATTGTATCATGTCAACACATGTTCAAGGTGTGTTTTTTTATGTGATGTAGCATCATTTCATCTTTGGGTCACATTTTCCCATCTACCAAATGAGTTAGTATAGAAGACCGGAACATCATTCAACATTCTCTTCATTTTTAAAAACAAGCAAACAGACAAAGTAACAACAACAAAAATCCCACACCATATGAGAAGGGCAGTTGATTTACACGTTGTCTAAAATAATCTTTCACTTCCTTTTGTTTCCTTGTGCCCTCAGTTGAGACACAGTCCAGAGGATTAGAATAAACTTAATAAACAGACAAATAAATAAATCCTAATATATGAGGACAGATACTAGGATTGTATAGACTAAAGGAGAAAAGGCTAATGGGAGAGTACACTAATGGTTTTCAGACCCAGGTATTTGAGAAAAATTAATCTTTTTTCTATGTCAATGATTAATAGAATAGCAGTCAATGGACTTAAATTTCTGGAAGACAGATGGGGGTTAGTCATCAGAAAAATAGGTCTCTAATAAAAAGGACAGTGAAGCCTGGTGGTATTATGGAGTCCTTAAATTCAATTTAGGCTAACATTTGTCACAGATACTAACACTTTGTGGGACAAGTTTATGGACAAGCTGATCTCTTGAGTTCTCCATTTGCCAAACACATTTTCACCGTTTCTTTTCCTGAATCCTTTGCTCTCTTACCCGTGAGACAAAAAAGTTACTTTTTCTGAGTCAGAACAACACAGATGGGGTCACTCATGTATCATATGTCGCTGGAATACAACTAATTTATATATTACATCCTTTTATAGCTATTTTGATGCCAATTCCTACCTCTAACACTTGCTGATGTTGAAGAAAAAAAAAAAATTAAAAGACCATGTCCTAACAGCTCTTTTCATTAAATCGTTGTGTTTCTGGAATATAATATGGGCTTGCTTTATTTTCAAATTCACACCACTATGTCATCTCATATTTTTTGCTCATAGTCTTTCAACACAGGCTTTGAACTATCTCAGTAGGGATTCAAGATGGTTGAAGATTCTTTTGTTCTTTCTGTGACTTTTTGCCTAAACCAGAAGCGCATCTTGGCCTATCTGAGGCTAGTTTGACTTTCTTAATTTCACAAGTCTGTTTGCAAACTTCACTGAGGCATCACCTACAGCCTCTAACACCAGACTGCAGTTGTTTTCATAACTCCTGTCCTCCCTGACATCCAGGCTGCAGGACACCCTTTTCCCTAGGCTACAACATGCTACCATTTTCAAATCATCTGAACTCTCAAAAGGACAACTTTAAATGCTGTAGCAAGAGATATTTCGACTGAGAATTTTTAAGGACACATACAAGTTCAGAGCTGGAAACTGGAATAAAGGAAAACATGTAAGAGTAACCTCCTTTTGCACCGTGATTGACGCCAGGAAAAGATAAAGGAATTCTCAGGGCAGCAGGATCTTTTGCTCATGTACCTAATGGGGACTACTGGCTTTTCAGGGCTGAGTCATTTATTACACAGCACTCAGTGAACTCACTCTCAGCAGGGGCCACTGCTTGCAAACTGCTTCAGAGAATCCAAAGAAATCAGATCACATGTTAATGAGCATGGTGTAAATAGATAAATAGATTTGGCTGCCGAACATCTTCGTAATTTGTGAAAAGTAATGATGTTCTGAAGCACTTTCAGTTAATGAAAATAAATAGTATGTGCTTAACATTTCATTAAAGAAGGTAGTGCATATTAGTATCAACTTCTGTGTAAAAGGGTATTTGTTTAAGAAAAACATGAGAGATAGGGATGCTTTCTGGACTCTGTGGATGAAGGCATTTTTGTGGCATAACCCCTTCACCTTGATACATTAATCTAGAGTTTACTCAAGATTCCTAGCTTAGCCTTGATAAAAGTGGAATACTTGTACCTCAGAGAAACTACTGCAAACCCTCATCTATTCACCTTCCTCTTAATTCAGTCTATTTTTTTTTTAGTTTAGTGATGCAATAATATGGCAACTGTTATTCTAACATAACTGGTCTGAGTAACAGCATTTAGTATTGAGTTTCCTTTCCAATGCTTCTGTTGTGGTCTGTAATGATTCCCCTCAGTTTGGATATCTCATAGAGAAGCAGAAAAAGGATTCTTCTTGATCTATGTTCACTCTTTAAAGACTTTAATACTACTAATTCACCTTCTTAGTAATGTAAGGACAGTCGGTATGATCCATATTGCATAAACAATGAGACAGAAGCAGTAAAAGATAGCAACTTGTTCAGTGTCATTAGCACATATCAATCTGGTTTACCAGTTTAGACCTCAATAGTTCATTGTCCCACAGGTCCTTAGCCATCTATTATGAGTAGACAGTACAAATCAACTTCTTTTACTGCACAGCTCTCATGGCAGTTGCTGCCACTTTGGTACCTTGTTCCACTTCGGGCCAGAAAGTTTTTCATTATTCTCAATATAAAACCTCCCCTCTGCAAGTTAAGCTTGTTACTTGCTAACCTATTCATTAGGTTCTGTTCCAGTTCAGCATCAGAGCTAACTAGAAAATTTCCATTAAAACCCAATTTTGCCCACAAGATGAGAAAATCGATCATCAACATTTTTCAAATAAATTTTAGCTATCGGCTTGCTCTGAGACCATTTTCTGAAGCGTGTGCAAATGTTTAATAGCTAGCCGACATTAAACAATATGCAAAAAATATCTTAATAATCTAGCATTGCATTTAATTGAAGATTTTAATAAAAACTTAATTAAGGTTCCCACATTTGTACTTGGGGGCTCTCCTGAACTCAATACCATTCAAATCCCATTAGTGCTAATGGCCTAATGCCAAACGTGGAGAATATAAACCACATGAAATTTACTTTTAATAAGTCATTCATCCTACATTAAATCTAAAACTATTATTAAAAAACACATTCAAGAAGATTAACCACTGTTATTACAAAGAATGTTTTTAATAATCAGTTGATATTTATTTAGTTTATCGTATTGTCTAATTATTACACAATTATGGTTTTATAATACCCCTGTAAATCTTCAGCAAATGAAATGGCTATCTGGAAACATTAATTTTAAAAGTTACCAGAATACATATGTTAATGTCATTAGCTCATTTTCTTATTTCTTTTTTTTTTTTTTTAATAGAAAAGAGAAAAAATGTTTTGCTGAAAGAACATTTAGACGAAAGACATAGAGAAGGAAGACTGAGTACACATCAAATGATCAGAAGGTCGCATCTTAAAGCAGCACTGATTTTTTTAATGCTAAAATATTTAAATCAAAAAAAAGAGTCTGTCTTCTTCACATGATATTTTAACAAAGGAAAAATAATCAACATATAGTTATCAGACCAAGTGGAAAGGAGTTGGAAAGTTGGGCAGAATGCAGGCAGGGAATAAGTCAAGCAGCTGAGTTTTAGACAAGGAATTTCAAGTGCTCAAAAGGAAAATGGAAATCTTGAATTTTGAATATTTTGTCTCTTAAAGTTGTTTAAAGGGATGGTAGATACAGTGCAAGCAGAAAAATAAGATTATTGGAAGAGACTGACTTATCATGGACCAACTGTAGATCATTTCTTCTCCATTTCTCACACTTCTACCCTAAAACATGTCTGAGGTGACTCCTCTTTGCCCCTTTACTTGTATCACAAAAACCTACATATTTTCACATCTTTCCCTTTGATAGACAAGACTGAACATACTTCTTACCAATTAAAACAACTTCCCCAGTGAGGGCCAAGAATATTCCTTAAGATGGACAATAATTACTTCCTAAAGACAAAACATGGCTTAAAGGACCATAAACCTCAATCCCCATATTTCACCTGAATCAGTGTTTTGCAAGTGTTACATGAGCAAATATACACAGAGAACCTGGAGCAGATACAAACCCAAATTAAATGTAGAAGGCTGCGCTCCACCATGTGATAACACAAGTGCACACAACACTAGCCAAAGCTAATGGAAATGCCTGTATATTGCTTTATAATTATCCTTGTAAATCCACACCCGGTACATGACAGAAAGTCTCCTTGTATACAAGGAGATATGTCTTCAAAAAGTTTATACAGTACACAGGGTCTGACCTTAAATCTACCAAAGCCAATGTGCATCTCTTCATTGACATGAGAAGCCTGTGAGTCACAAGTAAAGCCATCTGTCTGGCTTGTATTAATCACTTTAATGAGCTAAGGTTGTATTTAAAAGAAGAAAGGGAAAAAAAAAGAAAAGAAAAAACAAAGTAAGGGTCTCCTTTGACTTTGGAATCCTTTTATTTAACTGGTTTCTGTCCCAATATTAAAGTTATTTAAACACATTTTAATGTCTTACATTGTAAACACACAAGGCTTTAAAATACAGGATGATAATCAAAATATTTACTATTTGGCCTCAGCATCTTATAAAATGTATGTGATTTAGCTATATTTGGTGGAAAATAACCTGTAAATCTTTAAGATAATTCAAAATTGTTCTTTACAGTTTTTCTATTTCTGTGAAATTCTGGGCAACCTCTACAATAAGTTAAACAGATGCATTTACAGTCCAAGGATTATAGTTGAATCTCAAATCATTGACAGAAGTCTCAATTTCACTTTGAAATGAGGATATTATTTCAATGACATAGTATTCTTTTTGCATATTAAACGGTTTGACTTGATGATCTTTGTTAGTCTCTTCCAACCAAACGATTCTATGATTCTATGAAATAGCAATTCATATGCAACATGTGAGAAGGTTTCTCTCAACTTTGAGAAGTAACCTTCAGAGGCACCCCTACTCAAGGGGAGATCCTTGTATGCAGCCCTTGGAGGAGAGCTCAAGGGGCCCTGGGCTGTCCACTGTTTGTTAGTAAGTTGCTTGACTTCATCATCATATTGGCATACCAGCGAGACGCCTGGGTCACTGTGCAGCCCTTGGCTACTGTCCTGCCTTTAGACTCCCCAAAGTGCAACTTAAGCTGGATGCAGCCAGCACAACCTCCACTGGTGGTTTGCTACAGCGAGGTGGAGGGGACCACACTGCCACATACATGCCAAGAAACTAATTAAAAAAGAAATCACAGGCCAACAGAGGAAGCACTATGAAGAGAAAATTAATATGGGAAAATAAGATTATTGTTGAATATTCTACATAAGAGGCCAAGACTCGGGTTAAATATTAGTTCTAACAAAAGAGGGATCTATTTTACAGTTCATAACTCTGTTAGTGGTGTTTTATTAAATAAAACTCCTATATAGAATGCAATTAAGTGAAACCAGTTGGCTTTAGAGAATTATAAATTAGATTCTATGCCATGCCTGTTGTGTTTGGTTGGTTGCTTAGTATTGTTTAACTCATTGATAAGCAAATATGAAATGGCATCTATAGACAGTTAAAGGATGTAATTGTTTAGAATTTCTTGCTAATTTTTTTAGTATATTCCATATGCTTGTAGAAAATGACAGAAGACTTCTGAGATGCTCAGAAAGAAAAAAAAAAAAAAGATATTTAAAAAGAAAGAATAAAAAAGCAGAGTTGTATAAGTATTTTCTGAGTAAACTTAATTCATTAATTCCAACTTTATAGAAGTAGAAATGTCCTGGACCCTGACATATAGATTTCCAGTATAATACCGTCCAATACTCAAGAGGTTTAAAGTTTGCATTGCTGTGATATTCACCTTTCTGGGAAGGCTATATTTCAGGTATGAGATTTCAGGTGTTTTATTAAGCTGAGAGTCATTTTCTTACTGACAGTAATTCCTACCTAGAACATCATGCAAATATCATCTGACAAAGTGTGAATCTTTCAGATGTTGTACCAGAAATGACTAAATATGATTTTATAAGAATCTTCTCTTGAATCAAAGTACTTGTGAGGTTCCCAGTGTTTTCTCAGTATCTCCATTTACCTACTTCTCCCAAAAGGAGAAATAAAGTGTTATAAAAAGACTATGCTTTTCCATTTCTAGTCCCAAGACCTGAGTAAATGACCTTTTCTACTATCTCCATCTAATGAAATTTCCATAACTTGTTCTACTAAAACTTCTTGGCACATAAAACCCACACTTGCTTTTAAGAAGGTGGTTTTTGTTTGAGTGAAATTTCATAATCTCACACTCTTTCTCCCACATGAATCATTTTGGGTGTCCTGCAGGGATACATTCCATAACAGGAGAGATACATATAAAGCAGCAGAAATTTTGACAACGTGCTTTATACTACAGCTGACCCTCAAGCCCCTGGGAAAAGTCACACTGTTGGGATGTGAAAGGTAGATTTTGAGGTCATGCTTTGCCTCCTTCCAGAGAGGAGCTAGATCCTGTGTTTCCCATATCCCATAGAACCATAGAATCATAGGATGTTATGGGCTGGAAGGGACCTCAAGAGATCATCAAGTCCAACCCCTCTCTAGAGCAGAATCACCCAGGGCATGTTGCACAGGAACAGATCCAGGCAGGTTCTTAAAGTCTCCGGGGAAGGAGACTCCACAGCCTCTCTGGGCAGCCTGGGACAGGCTCTGTCACCCTCACAGGAAACAGGTTTCTACTCATGTTGAGGTGGAATCTTCTCTGCTCCAGTTTATACCCATTGCTCCTTGTCCTATTGCTAGGCACTTCAGAGAAGACATTGTCTCTTTCCATAGAAATATCTTACCTATCAGGCTTATTCTGGATATAGTTTGCTCTCAGAATGCCATTAAATAAACATTTTAATGATACGTCCTTTTTCTAGGGAAAGACAATTACTACAGAGATGCTTTATAAAGACATCTTGGTATGAAGATTTTTAGCCACTTGTTCAGCTCCTGTCTGACTGACTTCATTAATATTATGATGATGCTGGATAGAGGGTAGATTATTCTGTTCACCTGTCAGAAAGTATAAACTACCCTTCTGCTGTCTTTAGTACTGGTCATGTGGGACAAGGGAGGGACAGGACCTTATCCCTTCAAACAGCAAACACATAAACTGCAAAAAACCCAGACATTTGTTCCTCATTCATCCCCTTACCCCACCCCACCCTCTCCTTGTCACCAGAACACCTTGCAATCCCGATTTCCAGGGCAGCAGAGCTGAGTCGCAGCAGTAGCCACCACGCAGCCCTTCAAAGTGCTGTGGGGAGACGAATGGCTGCCAGCATCGCTGTCCACTTGTTGGTTCTCCGTGCAGGCTGCCAGGGAGTTGAAACAGGGAGCTACCTTCCCTGCCATTTGATACCATGGCAACCACTCCTCTGCTTTTTACCACTAAGCATCTGTTAGTGTTTTCATTGTAAACCTGTGTTTTCAAGAGTTTAGGGCTTGGCAGGAATCGTTGTTTCTCCTTCAGTTTCTTGCACTGTATTACATTAGAAAAATTAAAAATCTGGTGCTTTTCTTTTCTTTCTTTCTTTCTTTCTTTCTTTCTTTCTTTCTTTCTTTCTTTCTTTCTTTCTTTCTTTCTTTCTTTCTTTCTTCCTTCCTTCCTTCCTTCCTTCCTTCCTTCCTTCCTTCCTTCCTTCCTTCCTTCCTTCCTTCCCTTCTTTCTTACATTTCTTTCTTTCTTCTATCACTTAAAAAAATAGCAAAGTCCTTCAACATCCAATGCAAATCAAAGTAAAAGCAATTAAAATTATTAAAGCTTGCCATGGATGTCTGGGTGACACTTCAGCTCCAGTTCCTGCCCTGCTCAGGTCTCAAGACAGGAGCATTAGGTAGCTGAGTGATGTAGTAAAGGTATACAGCAGCTCAGCTGCTTATCTCAGTCTTGTTTTCATCTGATGCTGCATCAGCAGGTAAAAATTGTACATCTGAGATGTAGAAAGCTGTGTGTGCTGGCAAGAAAGAGAATTAAGGCAACAGGTAATGGGCTAAGAGGTAGATGGGAAATTAATAAAGAACAAGTAGATATCACACAATGGGTACAAAGGTGGAGAATCTGAACCAGAGGGAGGAGGTGAGGATGGTGACCAATGAGTAGGAAGAAAGAATATTGTCAGCAGTGACAGGTAATGGTGCTAAAAGAAGATCATGGAATATGTTACCAAAATTTAATTTTTTATGGTGATAATCTGAAGTTTTCTACAGGAACACAAGCTAGAAGCAAGGAATGACATCTGGATTCAATGGAAGGTAGTTGAGCTTAGTAGTTTTTACAGTCACTGGAATGAGGTTAATCTTATTTCTATCTTCACACTGCAGTCTCTAGAAATAAGATGGATTTGAGCTTGAGGCAGTGATGAGATTGCCAAGTCCTAAGGCAATAAAAAGGGACTTTTAGGGTGCTGGTCCAAATGGTGGAGGGATCAGAAGCACAGTTGGTGTTTTCCTCAACCCTTCCAATGGCAAGGAATGCTGAAAGGAAGAGGAAAGCACAACCTGATCAGCAAATGGCTTAGAGGCTGCTGCCATCAATTGACTTTTGGCTTCTTTGATTGCAGGGTTGTTCACACGTCAGTGCATTCAGGCAGCTGTGCAGTCAGGAAGAGCTTGGAAATACTTCTAGAAAAAAATATTCTTTGGCAGCAGCAGTTTCCAACCCAAAATAGGGTTCTGAAAAACTTCAGGGCAGAACGATGGGTAGAAAAAGGTCCTTCTATTTTCAGTGTGAAGTCATTTCTAAGTCACTACTCAATTACCTTCAGAAGTTGGGATCAGCTTACAAATCAGTACCTGCCGGCAGCTCTCCATTGTAGCTGTTAATTCATGCTTTCGCATCTGTTACATTAGCATGCCAAAAGAACTTACAACATCCTTGAAATTTCCTTCAGCATACTTTGAGCATAATTGAATATTAAGAGATCAAAATTTAATTTTCGTATTTTCTTAACCAAATATATTCAAATATGCCCTATGCAATATCTCCCTTGGAGTATTAGGTGCAGAATAAGGTCAGAACTTTTACAACCAACCATTTATGAGTGGCATATAAACAAAGAAAGGTTGGAACCTTTCCTTTCTCTTAAAACATGAAAAGCCCGAAATGTTTCTAAGCAATTTAACATCCACTGGGCCATGCTGCCACCTGTCAGTCTGGTCAGCCCTACTTAGAATTATAAGGATAGCTGAAGAACAGATGAGTTGAAAATATCCTCCATCTAATGATCTTTCATGCTAATTAGAAACATGTAGTCTAAACTTTCTCAAAGAGTAAAAAAGAAACCCCATAGAATAAGTGCCTGAATAGGCAGTAAGGCTCTATGTGCTGCCTAGGTGCACATTTATAAGAACTTTCATTATATGGGGATCAAATCCTTTTGTTAAATATTCTCATTTAAAAGCAATTTGCATAAATAAGGGGTCATTTCTCAAAGAGCACTCTCATTCAAAGAAAATTAGATTTCACTTGGAAATGCACACAACTCCAAATTTGTCATCATGTTCTTAGACTGTGCAAAACACATTCATTTCCAAGTGTGTCCTTCAATGGTTCGCAACCATTTTCCTCCCAGTCTCAGTAGAGCCAACAAAGCTGTTACACACCAGAGCTTCTCTGAGCACACCAGTAGGTGCCCCCAGTTCCTTGGCAGGCACCTGCTTCTGTTTTGCTTTGGTTTCCAAAGGAAGGATGCACATGTGTTTTCCAGAGGGGAGATGTGAAATGCTCCAGCCAAGTCTCTGATGGTAGAGCAAGATAGAATTCCAGTCATTCTGAAACACAAGCCTTGGCCTCAGTCTGTAGAAATCCAGTGTCAAGTAAAGATCAGAGCTCCATCCACTTTGAAACAGTCGTTTCAGGAATGATTCATCTGAGTCCCTTTGTTTTCTTTCTGACTTCCTTCCATCAGCTTCTGCCAAACTTCTGTATATGGAAAAGTTGTTCTTCTCACCTTCCTAAGCTTTCCTGATTACTCTCCCAGCTGCTCAGGGATGCTGAGGGCCAGCAATGAAATCTTTAGCCTGTGCTGTTGGCATTAGAAAAAAAAGTATTAAGTAAATGGCTTGCAACAATTTATTGTCTATTTATTCTTGTTCTGATTAGATTCTTTTGAAGTCTCTAAAGCTTACTTGTCTGTCATTAGCAGGAGCCAGATTCTGCCATTGACTCATCCAAACCAGTCTCCTCTGGGCTTAGTAATAGCCGTTACAGTTAGAGTAATTCAGAGTCATTCACTGAGTGTGACAAGGGATTGAACTTACATTTTTCCATCTGACCAAAATGTTAATGAATCTTGAAACTCCATGAAAAAGGCCTGGGAAAGCCACAGATTCCCCTGAAATGCAGCTCTAGTGTATTCACATCTACTTCTGAGACTGTATTCAGCAAGGAGCCCCATAACCAAATCAGTTTCAAAGATGCTGTTTTGAGCACCACTTAAAGATGTAGTCAACTGATGCTTCTAAAAGGCTTTAGATGCTTTGAATGAATTTTTCAGTAGTGGGTGTCAGCTTCAGACTGAATTCTGGTTGGTTTTATTGTTTGTTTTGCTTTTGAGCTGAAACAATTCAGCTACTGCTTCTCATAATGTACAAGCAAAACATTGCATTTTGATCAATTTTTAAAAGGAATGATTGCAACCATTTATGTTAAAGACCTCCAGGACTTCTCTGCTTTGAAAGGTTTCATGTTTGGCAAGGAATTCTCTGCATAAAAATTCACTGAGCTTCGGACAGGTTACAAGCCTCCAGATTACTGTTTGTTTATGTACAGAAGTACATTATGGCCTAAGATATCATGTGTGTGGTGCATCCTCTGTCCTTCCCTGGCTCCTACATGACACCTTTATAATGACTGCACCATCTCTGTAATCACTGCACTCTGTAATGACTATGAATGGTATTGGTGCTAATAGTGCTAAGACTTCTTGAAAGCACTTCTATTGTTTTAGTTTTATCAGCCTCTGAAACCACAAACAGATAAACTTTTCCTTGTGTTGGCATAAATCCTTTCTGCTAACGTGACTAGTTTTTCCAGTATGTTGGGACAGTTCCAACAAAAAGACCCTCATATGTTGATTTCCATTTTATGCTTTGACATAGCTTAAAATGCAAGATATGTATCATATCATCTTTGTTGAATGGGTAGTTGATGGGGTGATGTGAACTTTGTGTTTGTTTGTTTAAAATTAAGTTGCGAATATAGGTGACAAAAGTTCATGGGTTTAGACTTGTTTCTCACTGAGCATGAAATCCATACTAACAGAAAAACATGAACTCTGCCATCTATTTGATTTTATTCTCATGATATAATTAAAATACATTAATAAGAAAGCAAGAAATAAAAACACTTTGGTGATTTATATCAGCTATGAAATCAACTACAGATACAATCCTAATTTTTTTTCAGTTTATATGATATTTGATATAATCTAAGTATCCAATTATGACATTAAAATGACTTCATTATCTTTCTCACATGACATATTTACTATACATGTTATACACTTACATCTGATTTAAAATATTTTATTTGCACTGACTTTTACTAAATGCAATTCTTGTCATACTTTTTCTTAACTAATTTGCTTGCTTCTGTTTACTAACTGAATAATTGTCAGAGTATAATTAACACAGATGTCTCATGTGCCTAGTTTTCAGGTTCAGGTTAAATTTATACTACTGCATATGGAAGTGTCTAATTAGATTGCCGTCTGAAATGGTGAAGAAGTTACTATAATTTAAGTAAAGCCTTTTTCACAGACTTTTATCCTATTCAGGAATACTATAGTGTTTTCATTAGTTGGCAGTTTCTGAAATGATACTTTCATATTAAGCATATCAGATTAAACACATAAATGTTTACTGATGTGGAAATATTTGTAAATTAGACATGATTTCCCCTCAAACATTTGGATAAAGTCTAAATTTCATAGGCAAAAGTTTATACTAAACCAGTTAATACCATGTTCCTAAATTTTCCAACTCTCTGATATTCTGAAATCCAATTCTATTTTATATTCCAGTTATTTATTTTCCTGTTTAATTTCAGATGTCTTCATTCTCTTTTGGTGATACTTGCTGATTTTAGTATTCAAAAGATTTAACAAAGGAATGGAGTTGTTTGTTATCAATAACTGTGAGAGCTTTATGTGTCTGTATACTGCTGTACATAACAAGATGTCTACCAAGCATGACTTTGATGTTTCATTTCAAACCAGTTATGAAGAACTAAGTATGGTTCTAACTATAACATTTAATTTATTCTGACATTTTCCATTAATGCCAACAAAGTAGATCATGTGGAATAGGGAATATAAAATGATGTTAATGGTCAGTTAGATAGCTAACTGTTGCTATACAAAAGTGTCATTTTTCACATCTTTCACAACCAGTGACATTAAAGAGTGAGAACAAAAGTCATGCTGATAAGTTTTGGCAACAAGAAGTAATAAAAGTGAATTTTATATCCTAGCAGAAAATAAAAAATTAGTTGGTCAGTGCAATTACATTACTGCTTTTTCTTAATATAGGTTGATAACGCACCCCCCTCTTCATACTTTTTTATTATTGATAAATCAAATAAATTATTAAAGTGCTGATTATGGTCCATAATCCAAATTACTGAACGGGAGATAGGGGAATTCACAAGATCTAGCCTCCTAAGGAAAGTTTTAACTCTAAACTGCCACTTTAAATGTATAAGCACTGATATTAAGTATGTTGTTCACATTAATTCTGATATATAAGTGATATAACTAAATCACAGAACTAGATAAAGTTTCATGGACTTTATAATGGAAAAAAAACCCAAGCCACCAGATGTTGTGGAGAACAACAACTGACATTGCAGTTACTCTGATATTGCCACTGAGTCAAGTTCTGTTGTCTTTATTTGTCAATGTTTCCCTACAGAATAACAAATATCAAGTGTTTTTCCTCAAGTAAAATGAACACTGATATAATAAAAAATTATTTTATTGAGATACCAAAAGAAATAATCTGTTTCTTTATATGAACTTCTTCAGTAAACGAATAGCTGGTCTCGCACAACTAACAAAAAGAAATTCTCTATACATGACTAAGGATTTAGCAGAGCAGCTGATTACTTACACCCAAACAAATGTTTGACAAGACAGAGCTCCTCAGTGCTGTCTCAGGACTCAAAATCATCCTTTTAATGCCCACTTTACTACGTTGCAAATATCACGTATGGGTGTTTATCATTACTCTGTAATTGCACAATGAGAACATTTCCTGTATTATTCCTGATGTGGTAGGCTTTTAATGTAACTACCTCTCAGAAAGTTAGAGTCTCTTTTAAAACAAACAATCAAACCAAGGCAATTTATTGAAAAAGTGGGCATCTGTTCTGCTGAACCAGCCTCTCCCAGTATGTTTGGTTTTTCCTTTTCAGTATGTTCCAGAGTAGTCCTGGATGATTCTTTTGCAATGCTTTGATTGGTGTAGTAATGTTTCTTTATTTACTGAAAATGAGGCTCTTAAAAGCAAACTTAACTGGGGGGTTGTTAGTTTTACTTTACTTAAAGGACTAAATACTGCAGGAAAGGCTGGCATGTGTCTTTGTAGCCTGCTAAATCAGCTATGCCATCTAGATTTCTCTTCTGAAATTTTCTGTCCAGTGACCTCAGTGTATCTCAGGAAACCACAGTGATGTAAGAAAATATTAATTTAAAGTATTGTACTAATAATCTCTGTGTACACAGTGATGGACTAGGGAATATCAAGATAATATTTTGAAGTTGGGAACTTTCATCCTGGCTTTCTTTTATTAAATCTTTAATCTTCTAGGGACAAAATCTGAAAGAGTGATTATGATTTAACTGTTCTTTTCGGCAGGGCTTGTTACAGGACAAAACATCTCACCTTTTACTCCTACCTTTTTCAGTAGCTCATGTAACTTCTGAATCTTTCTACAGATCACATTACTATAGTATGCTGTGGTGAGGTACTTTTCTTGAGGAACAAAATGTTGAAGGGATCAAGGAATATTTATCATATCTGTATTTTCACAGTCCCATTGCTGTCCATAAATGTCACTACAATGAAACAGATTTGTAACCTAGAGTACTTTGAAAGAGTATCTATAGGAAATAATGTACATCTGCTAAGCTTTTCCCAAAGAAATGCAAGACTTCAGATTCCTCAGAAGTAAGGAACACAAAATTTTTTGTTTCATTTTGGAAATGCTGCCTGGCACCCTCTGTGTAAGATAAACCTACATTTCTACCTCTAGGCCACTGCTTCCATCTAGTTTTATTGACTTCTTACCATTCATCAAGGTGCTACAATCCCCCATTTTGTAATGAGCTGTCACAGTGCAGCAATAGTGATTGCAGAGCACCAAGCCTGTGATGCCTTTTTTCCTTGATAGCAATTAATTAGATAGAGCTGTGGACTGCAGAGGAAATGTTTAGAACTGAAGATACCTAAATGATCTCATCAGTGGAAAGTTGGATCCTTTAGTTGATGGTTTCTAATTTACACTGTAGCAGATGGATGGTGCTGAAGTTCACAATTACTGTATAAGTCCAACTTATCTGTACAGTTTGAACTCCATGTAGACAACTGTCTCATTTATACAGAATGCTTAGTCTGAAAACCTTTTGTTCTTCTTTCAAATCTCTATTTCATGTTGGTAAATTACATCTCTGTGATGAAAGAAAATCAGGTTTCAGGTTATCCTCCCTTTCATTCTTCATATTGAATCTGGAACTAAGTAGAGTGAAGAGTTTTATTACCATCAGAGAATCAAGAGGGTTTTGTTACTTGTTTAGTTGTGAAAGATCTGAACTGAAAACATTTTAGACATCCATCCTAATAACAATAAAAATAGAATACAACTCCATATTTAACTAAATGATGAGGAACATTTTATTTTCAGGCAAAGCAAAAATCAGGTCAATTAACTGTTAAAATAGAACAAGCTAAAATTTTCAGAAATGTACAACTCACTAAAGTGACAGGAGCAAAAGTTTGTCAAAAATCAGTGAAATCATTGCCTGTGGCAGAGTAGCCCTTCAGCACAGGTTGTGGGTGGATGTTTTCACAAAATCAGCTACTCAAAACAACTGCTGTTGCACGATCTTTCTAAAAAAAATAAATTGCAAAGCAGAATACCCCATATTCAGCAAGGGATGAACTGTTTTGTGTATTGCAGGATAAAACCAAATAAATAGATATCACGTGGCACTTAGCAAGCTGAAAATCCACACATTATTTTCCTTTGTGCTGATTTGTTTCTGTAGCTAGTCTCATCCTTCATGAGACTGAATAAAAACACTTGATAAAACAAACAAGTAAGAACCAATGAAAAACAACAACAAAACACTTTAATTTGAACATTTAGGACTGAAATTGGGTAATGTCTTGTACATTTAGTGATTTGAAAGTGACATTGTTGGTACTGGGAGCATCAAGCAAATGAGCTATAGAATTTTATGCTGTGGTCTTTCCATGTCTCACTTGGGCTGTGAAAGTAGATGAAAATATTTCCATCTGATGGATATTCACCAATATATGTGGGGGTTTTTTAATTTAACTTTTTTTTTTTTCTAACAAATATCTATCTATATCATGGCCCATATCCCCTTTATAGAGCTTGAAATTAAAATCTCTCCTAAATCCTCCTGTGATTTTATTACCACCTTTGTAGGTCTGGTTATCTCTTTTAATCTAAGTACTCTTGAAGTCGAGAAAACTCTAGACCTATGCTACTGATAAAGGCAAAATTATTTGTTCTGGTGCCCTTTCAATGAGGCAAGTGCAATCAGTTGAAAAGTAGACTCAGGGAGCAAGTGTGAGCACACAGAGAATGGTGCAGCTGAACACTCACCAAGGAACATTTGAAAACAAGCAAGTAACTACTGAGATTGCTGCATGTGGTTTTGATGTAGCACACGCATACTTAAAAGGCAGAGGGTTGATTCTCTCAAAAATCCTTTTATTTCCTAGGCACTGAGATTGGTTAAGGCAGTATTAAGCAGCTCATTCCTTCGACAATCTATTAGTTTGGATTGCTTTGCTAAAATTTTGTGTCAGTGTCATGGATTTGGAGATGTCACTGAGCTGCAGTGAGCTAGTGAATGTGACATGGTGCTGACTGAGTCTCAGCCTCTTGTCTCATGTCTTGAATGTGAGGAAGAGAGATGAGCACATAGGGGTAAGAAATAAGTCTGGCTATATAAACATGTATACATCATTAAGAGACTCCAGTGGAAGACAGAAAGACATACTCCATTCCTAGTGACTGTTAAGTATGATATATTTGATGTGTCACCATCAAATTCAATCTGACCTATGTTAGTATGTAGTACCAAATCACCTATGAGATATTATTATGTCTTATCCACTCTAAACTACCTATGAATAATGATGTTCCCTTTTCCCCCTTTGTTTTCTGCATTCTCTGTGTCCTCTGCAACTCTCATTTGAGCAGCCTGCAGTTTTCTTTTTGGCTTCCTCCCAGATGTCTCCCAGCATCACAGAAATTGCCTCCTTGTCTCTTCCCTGCTTGAGCCCTGCATAATAACTAGATACTTGAAGATTTAAACCTGAGTGGGCCACCATGATTCATCCAGTCTCCTGCTTAGACTATGTATCTGCATTAAAGATTCCTTTCTGACACCATAGTGACTTGCTGTTACATCATCATTAGCAGTGTCAGCAATGTTCTGCTACAAACTGATTCCATTTTACTTCGTTCTCCACTGTAGTATGAAATGAACTAATAATTGTGCAGTGTCAATAAAATATTTATTGCCACTTTTCAATTACAAGATAGTAAGTTTAACTTTAAATTTTATTTTCAATGTTAAGGGATTTTTTCACTCCTGTGTGACTAGCTGAGCTATGTGACATTTCCAGTATAACTTGTCCCAAAGTTAGAATGTAACATCTGTTTTAAGGTATACATGGTGGCATTTTAAAAAAAGAAACCTAACTCGTTTGTGCAATTTGTGTATCCCTGTGTGCATGCATTTTCTAAAGATTAGTGCAAATGGCCAATGCTTTGGAGTTATTTTAGGAGCAAATATTAGAAGCAAATAGTGGGTTTATGTTTGTTATTGTGACAGTGGCCAAGATAGCATGCAAATTTGATCAGAAAGATGCAGGCATAAGTAGGCTTTCTAAGTCTCAGAACTTTGTTCAAATACTTTATCAAAGAACACACAAAAAAATATATTGTTTGCAGTAACTGAACCCAGACTGGAACACTGGGGGTGGCAGAACTTTTATGCATGTCTATGTTAATTAAATATGTCACATATTTGTGATAAAAAAAGAAAGTTTTCTCATTGTGAATATTGGAAGCAAACATTAGATTACAGTGGGGGATCTGGGAGTTATTACTCCCTGATTAGGTGGGACAATGGTATGCACCACATTTTGTTCCAAAGATTTGTGTGAACACACAGCTCTGTGGGCCGGAGGAGAGCTGAGGCAGGAGATGTCATCCAGGCAGTCAGGGAGACAGGGATCACCCTGTGCACTGGAAAGTACACCCAGGTTTGGGTTGGAAGGGACCTTTAAAGGTCATCAAGTTGAACACCCCTGCACTGAGAAGAGACATCTGCAACTAGAGCAGGTTGCTCTGAGCCCCAGCCAACCTCACCTGGAATGGTTCTAGGGATGGGGCAGCAACTACCTCTCTGGGTAATCAGAGCCAGTGTTTCACCACCCTCAGCATAAAAAAATTCTTCAGTCTTCCCTCTTTTAGTTTAAAACCATCACCCCTTCTCCTGTCACAACAGGCCCTGATAAAGAGGTCTCTCCCCATCTTTCTGACAGGCCTCTTGAGAGTGCTAAAAGGCCACAGTACGGTCTCCCTGGAGTCTTCTCCAGGCTGAATACCCCCAGCTCTCCCAGTCTGGCCTCCCATCAGAGGGGTTCCAGCCCTTGAATCATTTTTGTGGGCCTCTTCTGAGGTGCCTGTGAATTTCACAGCATCCCACATCCAGACATTGTAAAAGTAGCAAGACTGCTTGTATTCTGTGCCATAGACATCTTGTAAGTCTATTTTTATAAGCGTTTGTAAGCCTGTTTCTAGCTTTTCCTCGTGGAAAATTCTGGGGTGGTTGATACTCAGGCCTTCAGGTAGTAAATTCCACAGCTACATACATAATTATAGGGACTTACTTTGTCAGGTGCTTTTGATGAAATGAACCATAAAATGAGCCATATAATCAATACATGGCTTTAACACATTCAGATATGGGTTTTGTGGGAAAAAGCAAACCGTCAGATTTTTATATTTCTTGCAGAGAGGCTTCTGTATAATCAAAATCTACTTCCTCAGAATATTGTCTTCTGCATTGTAATGCAGGAACAGAACTCCACCAGCACGCTGTCTGCATTGCCTCAGTGCTATTCAAAGTACAAGGGACCGTGGACTCGGGAGTTTTGGTTCTCTGTTATGCAGGTCACATTAAGGAATCCTGAATCCTGGCAAGGAAGAGCAGCCAAGGCGTATAAATGTCAGGTAGCTGCTCAGAATCCTGCTGCTCCAAGCATTGGCCTGAGATAAGAGAGAACTAGGTGCTGCCATAAATTACTTGAACCAGGCAGAGGGAAGTGTGAGTTGGCTTTAGCACACCAACGATGTTCAGAAAGTTTAGAGTGTCCTGCTTCTGGCTGCATTATCGTAAGCTCCTCCTCAAATAAGTGAAATCCCTTTAAAATGAATTTGCACTTGTTCTTTTAGTAGTAGTAGTAGTAGTAGTAGTAGTGTTGTTATTATTATTTTCAGCCTAACCACTATTTATTTCCCATCTATTTTGGGGGTTTTTTTCAGATTCTAAAATTATCAGAACAAATAGTAAGGATTATTGAATGAGCTAATTGTCAAGGATTGGGGTTGGCCCAGTCACTAGAGAATGACATATGCTCTCCATTAACCCCTCTTACTTCCCACAAAGAAAGGGAATAAGAGAGACTTAACAATTGGAAATGAAAACTAAAACAGCTTTAATAAAGCAATAAAAATAAAATTAATTAGATACAAATATATATAAATCCAGTATCTAAGCCAACCCCCACCACCACTGATCTTGTGGAGCAGGTACTGGGGAAGTTCCAGGTTGATCTCAGTGGCAGATGACAACTGGATTTGGGAGCTGGATTCTGGAACTGGATTCAGGAATAGATGTATTGGGATCAAAGGCAGAATGGACAGTCCTTCTCGGACACCACTTATTGAAGAAGAGGCTTAACCCTTGTGATCATTCAACTTCATGCTGGATATGACATACATGGGATGGAATCCCTCAGTGACCAGTTTAGGATCACCTTTCCTGGTCACTCCTCCCTGCAGGTCCAGTCTTTTGTTTTCTGCATCCCAGTATGGTGCACAAGACTGAGCAGTGACCTTGGTCTGCAGAGGAGCAAGCCTAAGAAAGAGCCTTTCTGCCCAGCCCAGCCCCTGGCAGTGACTCTGAACATGAAGCCTTGTCACTGCTGGAAGCAGAGACTGGCTGAGAAAATGTGCCATTAACTTCAGAAGTGATGTGACTTAGATGAGACTGAGCTGAAAAGTAAAACCACTGAATTGAATTAGTTCTGTTCTAACTCAAACCAGGGTACTATTTCTTATTTTAGCATATTTTATGTGAGCTGGAGCACAAGGGGCATTACAGAGTTAAAAAATAAGTAACAGCAGAGGGAAAAAGAAAAATGATGTAGTAATAGATGAGGAGGAAAGAGATTTGAACAGAGACAGAGGGGCAATGAAGCAATGAGACATGGGAAGGCTGTTCCAGATGGCAGAAGCAGCAGTTGGGAAGGCTCTGGCACCAACAGTGGCAAGATTGCGGGCAGGGAGAGCGAAGAACCGAACACTCTGCAGGAAGGGGAGGGAGAGAGAAATACAAGGTCAGGGAGGCAGTCTGGCTCAACTGCATGGAAAATTATAAAACCCAGGCTGACAATACTCTGTCACTGAACCTTGTGCTGCTGATTTATGCCTTGGTAGGACTGTGTGACATGGTGACTGAAAGGTAGCAATGGTTCACCTCTCTGCCAGAGCACCTTGTACTGGTCAGAGAAAGGCAAGCAGGGCAGCAGTCATTCAAGACTGAAGGATGCAGTTAGAGCAGGTCCTTGAGGAAGAATTTGCTCCTTCTGTTCGTGGACAGAGTGGGATGAAACCTCTAGATTTAAGCAGAGGTTATTCTTGAGAATTTTGAATATAGTAATTGCCTTTTTAGGGAATCAGCTTTGAAATTTGCTCTTGTAAGAACAGCTTCCACAAGAATACCATTGTGTTACACAGGTAATGGGACCATACCCCTCTGGTGGGGTCATTTCCTATAAAATACCAAGTCTTGATGATAAAAGACAGCTTTTTCAATTGTTTTTCTATAGCTCAGGCAATTGTAAAAGGCTTTTCAAATGTGCATACAAGAAGTTCCCTTATGTGAATTAAACAAGTGGTGTACTGTGAACGAAGTATGAAAAAAATCTCTTTGAAATGTCTGTGGAGGATTATATGATGATAGTTCATTGTCTGCAGCACGGGTTTGCACAGATTAATCTACACACTCTGACTGCTTCACTCATGGCTTCTGCCAGAACACCATCAGAGACCTTTGAATGGAATCCGGGGTCAATCTGACGGGATCTTCATTCCATTACTGATGACCTGAGCAGACTTGAATCTGGATCTGGGTGCCCAGCACAGACAAACAGACCCATTATGTGCTATTCCTTCCTAGCTGAAAAACAGGAGCACTGAGGATGCTGTTCAAATGCCAGCCCCATGAATGTGGTGAGGTTCTGTCCTGTGCCGTAAGCCCTGTCGGGCAGATGTCGAGTGGGGATGTGTGCCGAGCAGATGGATCATTCCTCTGCTGGCAAGACAGATTTGGGACTGAGAGCTAGTCTCAAAGTGCTAAAGCCTCAAAATGTTTAAAATTAACATCAGAATGTAGACAGTGCCATCCTAGTTGGACCAATATGCTAATGGATTGTATTGTCCTACTTTATCTGACAGTGCCTAATAAAAGAAGGCATTTTGCAGTAAGCAGCTGGAAAATAAGGCACCAGGAGGAAAAAAATCTTTCTAAACTTCTATAATTTTTTTTCCTGAAACTCCTGATTACTGGGGCAACTAGAAGCTACAACACTCCAGATGCTGCAAGCTTTTTCCTTGATTTTATCAAAAGCTGGAGCAAGCGATTAATCTTTTCCTTCACATTTTCAGATACCCTTGTTTACACATCTGTCTATTCATATTGCATAAAATGCTTCAGAACACAGAAGAGAAGGGGAAGGAAAGGTTGAAAATGTTGATTTTGTACTTAATTCTATTTAACTACTGAGAAACTATTTCTCATAAGGTAGATTGTTGCATGTGGTATTTTCAGTGTACCCTTAGGGAGGATCTACGTCAACCCAGACTCTGGGGATCATCTATCACTTTGTCAAACAGTATTTCCATATGGTATTATTCTGGAAGTTCATCACAAGCAGTGATAAGAGGCATTCAAAAGCCTCAGTTTAATTTGTGATGTCAGTTCTGCTTTTTAAAATAAGAAAGCTTTTTATATAGAGAGAACGCTGTCATGTGCCTACATATCCCATATTCATACACAAACGTTACTAGAGATATACTTAAGAGTGGGAAAAGCTATTATGTGAAGTTTGGTAGTTTTCTTTTGGTTTAAAGTACAGTTTAGTGTAAGTCTGAGATGCATTTACACTTAAATAAAATGTGTGTGCAACAGGAGAAGTTTATAATATGAAATATCCAGGCCAAATTGTTGCTTGAAGGTGACTGAATGTCATTCAGTTGGCAAATGCTAATAGGTTTGGTTATTCGAGTCTACAAGAATTGGCATTTCTCATTGACTTGACTGGCCTGAATAGTCTTACCATTCCTCATCTGAAAACTGAAGGATAAGTGACAGCAAATTTTCCCTCAACTCCCAGAGAATCAATTAAGCAGTGCGGAGCACAGCCCAGCACCAGATAGGGCCAGTAATGACTATTGTGCATCATGAGTTTCATACTTTCCTTTAATTCCCTTTACCACTGTAATTTAATTAATTTCACTCGGTCTTATTAATCTTCAGATAACATCTTGATAGGGATGAGCATACAGCTTCATCGTGTGCAACACGTTTGTTCTAAGTGCCTCTTTCTGAACAGGTTTTGTCTCTTCCCTGGGTGGAAGTGTATGTGAACAGACAATGTTTTGGTGCCTGAATTAATAATTATTTATGTTATCTCTTTATGTCTGTAATGTTATCTCGTGAAAAAAGGAATTCATACGTTTTAAAAATACGATGCAAAGTCTAATCTTGCTTTTCCTCTAATGCTGAAGTTGATTCTGTCATTCCCCACGCCACTGTACCTCTGGCTGCAGACAGTGTTCAAGTGCATTTTGGGGTTAACAGAGCTTTTCGAGCTGCTGCTGTCTCACAGCGCTCTCTACTGATGAAGAGCAGAAAAAACATATTTGTCCTCTACATGCTTCTAATTTCTTTCAGAAACTGCTAACCCGAAATAAAACAAGTATTTTAAATACCCTGAAAATTCAATTTTATCTGTATAACATTTTTTAAAAAATTATTTAATGTCATATGATTTTGTTTTTTCAGCATCTTTAGATATTTCCAGAATCTGAGTGCTTGAGAAGAACAAAATTCCCACAGGTTGTTTTTCCTACATCCCCAAGGTTTTCTAGGCAATACTTTCCCATCATTTACAAGTTGACAGCACAGATTAATAAAATATTAGGCAGCATTCTTGCTTTCAAAGGAATGTATCATACCATGCACAAAAACTATATCTCCTGAAAGCTCTGAAACTGAATGACCGACTTCATTTTTCAAGCCCTTGCTGGATTTCAACTGTAGAAAATCTTCATTATTAGGAACGTAGTTTGGATTTGGGTCATTTTATATTAATTCAAACAGGAAGAACTATTGCAATAAAATACTAATGTAGCCTTTCAATATATAAATATATAAAGTAAGCTTCTAAGTTGGAGAAACACTTTTTGCCAAGGCCTGTAATTACAGAAAAAGGGACAATGGTTTAAAACTGAAAGAGGATAGGTTTTGACTGGATATAAGGCAGACATTTTTTGTTATGAGGGTGGTGAGGCACTGGAATAGGTTGCATATAGAAATTGTGGATATTGCATCACTGAAAGTGTTCAAAGTCAGGTGGGATGGGGCTTTGAGCAACCTAATCTACTGAAAGGTCACTAGAACTAATGAGAAATTATTCTAATCCAAACTAGAGACACATTCATTATAAATCCATAAAATCATCACCTGCTCAGGAAGTAGATTTGAGAGACTACAGGCCATGCTGGTGTGGATGCCCTGCAGTCATAGGGTTAATACAACACAAAGTCAAAACCACTAACCCTGAGCTACATAAATAGTAGTGTGGTCAGCAGGTCAGGGAGGGGATTCTGTCCCTCTGCTCCCAGGGCTCTGGGGAAACCTCCCTGCAAGGCTGGGTCCAGCTCTGGAGTCCTCAGCACAGCAGAGCCAGGGAGCTGTTGGAGCAGGGCCAGAGGAGCCCCAGCAA
>JANHGL010001168.1:0-47178 GCA_024611195.1 Ceyx melanurus
AGGTTGTGGAGTCTCCTTCTCTGGAGAGATTCCAACCCCCCTGGACACTGCCCTGCTGGGCCCTGCTCTGGGTGCCCAGATAGAGCAGGGGGTGGCACCAGATGACCCCAGATGCCCCTTCCAACCCCCACCATTCCACAAGAAACCACCCAGTCCCCAAAATGCCCACTCATGAGAGGAGGAACCCTAGCCATGCCTCTCTCATCCACCCAGGCTCTTTGAGCCCACCAAGCCGGACCGGCCGTGGGCGTTCCCCACACGTACTTGTGCACCCATCCCACTCGCAGGTCTTCCAGGTAGTAGCTGACGTAGCAGTAGAGCCGGATGCCCTCGGCCGTGCTCTGGATCCTCAGGTCGGTTGCAGAGAGAGCTGTGGGCAAAGACAGGAGGTGCTGGGCAGCCCCCCGAGCAGCGCCATGGGTCCCATGCAGGGAGGGGCAGCCCGGCTCTTACCGATCCTCCTGCACACCTCGGCCAGCAGATCTGCGAATGCTGTGGAGAGAGAGGCAGCCCGGGGTAAGGCTCCGTGCCTGGCAGGACAGAGCTGTGCCCAGCAGCTTGGCAAGAGGAGCCAGGCCTACCCGCATCAGAAATGGGAGCGACGTGGGCACAGAGACTGCTGGGACATGCTTGCCAGGCTCGCTCTACCTGCAGCCTTGGCGACCACTGCTGCAGAGGAACTACACCTGTTTAATTGCTTGTTTTATTGCAAATTACACTATTCTTTCATTTTTTCCCTGTGAAAAGGTTGTTCCCAGTGAGGGTGCCAGAGCCTGGAAGGGGCTGCCCAGGGAGGTTGTGGAGTCTCCTTCTCTGGAGACATCCAAGACCCACCTGGATCTGTTCCTGGGTGACTTAGTCTAGGTGACCCTGCTCTGGCAGGGGGGTTGGACTAGATGATCTTCTAGCTCCCTTCCAACCCCTGACACTCTGTGATTCAGTTGGAATGTTAATCCACCTGTACATGTGCTAATGGACACGAGTTTTCCTCCACTTGCTTGGAAACAAGAATCAGAGTGAGTGGAAAGGGCCTTAAATAAATTAATGGCAAAGCATAACAAAAAAGTTAAATCTTTAAAAGGCATCTAGTTCTGGAACTTCTTTCTATATGTGGGGACTTACACTACTGGTGGCCTCCAGAGGAACCCCATTATTATCATCTTGCTGAGTGTTAATTGCTGTGTTTTCCTCTAATTACACAGAATCCAGGTGCAATAGGCTGTATTCAAACATTGTTCCCCTGCTGGAACAGGATGGGTGGCACCAGGTGATCCCCAGAGGGCCCTTCCAACCCCCACCATGCTGGGAGTATCTGAACTGAAAAATCCCATCTTTTCTAGTGAGATGATGTCGTGTGCAGGGGGCACAAAGCCCTGGGAATGTGACACGTGCAGTGCCCGTGGTTTCCTGCACACACTTGAAGGTGAGGGGTCCGTGTGTGACACCAGCCTGCAGAAAGTGGCTCTGACCTGTGTCCTTCAGCTGGAGCTCACTGGTGTCCTTTCCCCTGTCGTCCTTCAGGATGACCTCGTAAGTCCCAGCATCTTTCTTGGAAAACTGCAGTATCAAAACAGTAACACCACTTTCAGAAGAGTCTAGATTTCACCCCTGAACCCAGCTGATGTCCAATCTCCATTCCCAGGGAGGTGCCCCATGCCTGCTTGCTCCAGCAGCAAGCCAGCCACTCACCTCAGATATCAGCAGGGTGCAGACACCATCCTTGAAGTCGTGTTCCTCATCCACCATTATCTCCCGGTCGTCTTTGTACCACACGATGTGGGTCTCCTTCTTGATGTTGGCCACCTGAGGGGGGAAGCCACGAGGTTATTTTCTTCCTTCCAAGCTGGGGAAGGTCGTGTTGTGTCAGCTCCCTGCTGGCAGCACGGGGAGTTCTGCGAGGTGATGGGCTGAGTGTGACGCAGGGGAGGTGAGAAGGGGAAGAGCAGGGATGGAAAGGGAGGAACAGGCTGAGCAGGGACAGAAAGGGAGCAACAGACTGGACAGCAGCTTCAGGGAGCCCCTGGATCCTGCCCGGGGGGTTGCTGCACACGGAAACCTGCCAATGATGAACGAGTCCCAGGATCTACACGTGGCACTCAGTGCCCTCCTCACCCCTTACCTTACACTTCAGCATCACGTTGCAGTCATCAGTCACCTCCCATCCCAGCTTTTCCACAAAGTGAGGACCTGTGGGAAACCACGGGTGTGTTTCTAACACATTGAAGATGTTCCCAAAGCCAAGCCAAATGTGCTTTTCTCAACAGGACACTGATAATGTTTTAAGGTGCTTTTATTTTCCTACTTCTCCTGCAGCAGGTAAGTGACCACGTGGCAGAAAAGCCCTGTTTCAATTAGCATATATGAATATAAGCAAACCCTTAACAGAATAACACCTGCATGACCCTCATCAATATCCCTGTGATCACCTTGTTTCCTGTGCCACTCTTTCCTCTGGAATTCTGCTTCATCCTGCAGCTTCTTGAACACTAGGAGATAAAACCAGAAACACAAGGTGAAGAACTATGATGTGAAAAGCCACTGGAACACCTGTTGGGATCAGTGGGAAGGTGACAACTGAGGTAACCCTGGTGCAATTTCTCCAGCCCAGCAGCAATGGAGGTTATCTCACCATCACCAATGAGGACCAGGCTGGATTGATTGGTTGCTTTCCCATCTTGGAGCTGGAAAGTGTAAGTCCCTTCATCTTTCTCCTCAAGTTTATCCATAATCATTTCAACCAGGCCGGTCTTCTGGTCCACCTTCATTTTGTATTTCTTCAGTAATGGAAAATAAATTGGAGAATGGAAAATTAATGGATACTGGAGCCGGAAAATGAATGTCAAGTGTTTGCATGTCAAGGTCACAGAATGTGAGACCTTTAGTTCACCCCCCTGCAGGGAGCAGGGCCATTTGCACCCAGAGCAGGGTGCTCAGAGCCTGGGATGGTGCCAGGGATAGGGCAGCCACCACCTCCCTGAAAACGCCTTGGTGTGGGACACTGGCTGGAATCCCAGTGGAGAGGGACACCCATGGGCATGCAGGGAGCAGCAGAAGCCTCACCTCTCCGTTGAAAATCTCCTTGTCATTGAACACAAAGTTGGCCTTTGCATTGCCAGACAGTTTCTCAGCTTGCAGCCAGAACCTCACTTCTCCTTTCTCCAGAATCTCCACGGCCAGCTCAGAGGTCAGAGGGACAGCTGCAGAGAAGGAAGGAGTGAAGCATCTACTGCACCCCAACAGCTCTGGAGGTGTCTGTAACACTCTGCTGCTTTGCAACCTCCACCTCCAGGGCTCACCAAGGATCACCACACACCCCAAACCTCCCCAGTACATCTTCTTTACTTATGACTAATGGAAATCCTCCATGTACACACTGATTGCTTGTGTCAGCAGGAAAAACAAATGATGTAAGGAGAACTATTCTGAACATAGCACTAGTCTTTGTTAGTGTTTTTCCTCATCCTTGTTGTCAAAAGTCCTCAGCTGGCTTTCACTTGAACATTTTGTTCAGGTATCTTAGCCAGCACATTAAACATGTGTCTCTAGACTCTGATATTGTCTCATTTTATTGGTTTCCATCACCTTTAGCTGCCTCAGTGAAGTCCCAGCTCCTCCACACAAGCCGTGCCCCAGGGCAGGGCAAAGTCTGTGCTCAGGTGTCACATGGAAGAGCTGGGGACAGCACATTGAGCACATGTGAGCACATTGCAACACGCCTGGGGACAGAGCCTGGGACAGCTCCTCCCAGGCATCCTTCAGCTGTGTGTGTGCAAAGCCTACAGGGGAGGACTGGGGCTCAGGGGGTCACTCATTTATTTGTCTCTGCACCATCCTACTTAGGATGCAGGGTGTCTCCTGGAGCAGAGCTGCCACCCCATGCCCAAACACAGCTAGGGGGTGAGGACCCCTGTGTCTTCCTTTCCATGCTCACCCCTTCCCTGCATCTACATCTTCTGTATAGAATACTTTTGGCTTGGAAGCCCCTCCAGGGGTCACAGGGACTCCGCCCCTGCCCTGGGCAGCCTGGGACAGCCCTGGATAACCCTGGAGGGGAAGAAATTGTTCCTCAGCTCCAACCTCAACCTGCCTTGGGGCAACTTGAGGCCAGTTCCTCTTGTCCTATTGCTTGTTCCTTGGGAGCAGAGCCTGACCCCCCCTGGCTCCAACCTCCTGTGAGGAGCTGTCAGAGCCAGAAGGTCTCCCCTGAGCCTCCTTTGCTCCAGGCTGAACAGCCTCAGGTCCCTCAGCTGCTCTTTGCCACACTTGTGCTCCAGCCCCTTCCCAAGCTCCATTGCCCTTCTCTGGCTACACTCCAGCCCCTCAAGCTGTTCGGTTCTTGGTGCATCTGGGAATAATCCTGCTGAATTGAGGTGTTTAGTCTGCATTGCTGGAAAGGGAGTTTTACTACCTTCTCAGGACCTTGGTGACGTGGAGAAGAGCTGGTAGGTGGGGTTTTTTTTTACAGAGTGCTTGAAGAAGATCAGTAAAATGCACCCAGACAAGCGTAGCTGCTCAGCAGAGCAGGGCTGGTGCGAGAGGCAGCCGGATCCCTCCTGGCTCTGTGGGATGGGCTGTGTGCTGCTTCCAGTGACTCAGCGTCAAAACCATCCTCCTGTGTTGCAGGGCTCAGCTTCAGTGCAGTGATTCCAAACACGTTCAGAAAGGGCTGGCTGCTGCCTGCTCAGATTCCTCAGAGCTTGGCTTTCAGCAGGTTGCTCGTGCCACGGCCCCGTGCTCGTCGCAGGACTGAGCATCTTTGTGCCTGGGCCTGGGTTTGGAGGTTTCTGGTGCCCGTCTCTGTTAGTGGCAAGGGTGGGGGCAGGGCAGGGAGGGGTTGGGCAATTCCAGATCTGCTGAGACTCAGCCTGTGCTCGGAGCCTGGCAGGTGCAGAGCTGCTGCTGTCACCCACAGCCTCTGTCTCTGCTCTCGCCTTGCTTGGTGGTTACAAATATGAGCAGAGCTGTTGCTGGAGGAAGAGTGGAAATGTTATCTGGCTGAGATAATTAATTCTAGGTGCTTTAAGGTTAGTGGCTTGGCTTGGGTTACAAGAAGCCTCACTTTTCTTCTTTTTCTATTCAGAAAACATGTGCCTAAGTGTCCCTGGCTTCCCTAGCAGCAAATGTATATATTGCTTAAGTGAAAATGAGCAGGGTACTAATTGACCTGCTGACTGGGTTTGGAGAAGGTTGGCATGTGGCATGGGTCCATGAAGGGCCACCAGGTAGATCAGTGATGCTCTAGGAGGAGGAGGAGAGCAGCACCCACGGGTGCTGGTTCTGCCCGGGTTGCCTGTGAGGAGCAGATGCTGCCTGAGCATCCTGTGCAGCTCCCTTGGGGTTGGAGACCAGGGTGTTTTGCAGGGTTTGGAGCAGGGAGGGCTCTGCATCCTCCCAGCAGCAGTTCAGAAGCCCCTCCTGCTGCCTTCCCTTGAGGCTGAACAGCACAGAGAGGAAAGGAAATTGAAGAAGAACCTTGCACAGCATCCCATAAGGGTCTGTGTGTTTTACCCTCAGCCCAGGAGCTGCTTTTGTTTAGTCAACCAGCAGAGTGTCTGCATTTTTGTTGTTCCAAGCAGCCCACCAGCAAACCACTGCCTTGCAGCTGTGTTTCTGTGCAGAAGCTGTGCAGATGAACCCTCAGGAAGGTGGATGCTGCTCTGCAGCTTCCCAGCACTGCAGCACCTGAGCTCATTTTCACCAGGTCCTTTCTCTGGTCTAAGGCGAAATGATTTTTCTGGGCACTGCATCAGACTTGAGACTTCAATAATTCATTTGTTGAGCTAAATCTCAGTGAGACTTAGGCTGGAACATAAACGTGAGAAAGACAGGGCCATCAACACTCTGGTCTTTATCTAGTCTGCTGAGTATCAGGCTTTTTATATGGTGATAAACTGCTCAGAAACGAAATTGGAAAAGCTGTCTGGATTTAACAAGATGGCTGTTTAGTGCCTCCTGTTCACTTGTTTTCCTCTTTTTATCACATCAAAGAAGAGTGAATCACTTTCTCCTTAGAGGATTACATTATTCCAGAGGCCTGGAAGGACCCAGTCTGGTTACAGGCTGTTACTGGAGGAGATTTGAGATGGAGAGGGGAAAATGAAGCAATTTTCTGACTGCACCTGTTCATTGCAAATTTGGAGCTTCAGCTGCATTTCTGTAAAACTTCCAGAACCTGCCTTTTTAAATCTTAAAACTGCCACCCTACCCCATCTTTAATGTTTTGCATAGAAATGGCATTGTCCCCGGGGTGGGGGCTGGTTTCCAGACCCAAACAGTGACACCCTGGATGGTCCTGGAACCATAAGGAATTTTCCCAGCAGAGATGTGCCAGGGCTGTGTCCTGCCCAGTGGCTGGGGATGTTTTGATAGTGATAATTTCTGAGCTTTACTGGATAAGGCTGAATGTTCAGGATTCACCTGGGAAAAAACTGTGATTAAAGGGGTGGTGGGTGAAGCTGAGCTGTCCTGGCAGGGGATTCCAGGGTCCCTGAGGCATCCTGGGGTCCCTGAGGCATCCTGGGGTCCCTGGTGCTTCCTGGGGTCTCTGATGAACCCCGGGGTCCCTGGAACATCCTTGGTTCTCTGGCACATTCTGGGGTCCCTGGTGCATCCTGGGGTCTCTGATGAATCCTGGGATCCCTGGAGCATCCCGGGGTCTCTGATGCATCTCCAGCCCAGGAGGGAAGGGGTGTGCAGGAGGGATGAGGAGTGCAGGGAGGGATGGGGAGTGCAGGGAGGGATGGGGAGTGCAGCCTGCAGCAGCCACCCAGCATTACGTCACCTGGAGCCACACTCACTGGCTGCTGGTACCCGGAGGGCAGGACATTGCTGCAAGCAGCGTTAACCCCTTCCTGGGCATCCCGAGTGCCACTTGGGTGACACAAAAGGGACCTTCAGAGGGCTGAGCATTGCCCACCGATACCTGCAGAGTCAGGGGGGTGTCTTTTGGGCACGGGTGTTGCTATTCCAGGGGTTTGGTGGATCTTTGCAGGGCCAGATCCAGCTGCTTTGTTGTTCCAAAACAGCAGCAAGAAGCCGAACGAGAAGCTTCCGAGCTGAGCCAAGTGTTTACCACCTGCATAGGTTTTTGGGACAAGCAGGTTGCTGAAGATTGAGGTTATACCAGGGGGTAGGGCCAGCCCAGCAGTGCTGATGAACTGTGTGGTTGCTCGAGCACAGATGTACCCAGGAAGGGTTGCCCCACATGAGGACATGTTGGTAGATGCCAGGCACTGGTGGGCTCACGTGCTGGGTCCACCTTCTCAAGCTGGCAGGTCTCCTGGCATTGGCTTTTTGCAGTGTGCTCACAGGACTCTGATCTCTCAAGCATCTTGCTCTGGTGACAGAGGTGCTCCTGATACTCTCTGGAGCATCTTCAGTCAAGGAGGAGAGTGGTGAAGTGCACAGGCACCCATTAGTGCCAAGACCTTGATCCTGAAGATGCTTTTAGGCTCATCCAGCTGGTCCAGCCAGCTTGCATGCAGGTCTAAATACCATGCCAGTTAATTTCAAACCTAACCTATTTAATATTTTCTTGGCATTCCCTTGCTTCTTTGAACCCAGCTTTTGGGAGTATAGTTTTTGGCTCATGGTTTTGTAGTAAAGCCATAAGAATAGAATAAGTAGGTGTAAAATGATGGGGAAATGTGGGCTTGGGTATGCTGAGGGTCACAACATCTTGGTTTTGTGGGTTGCAGCTCATTACCATGACCATCTACCACCATCCTTCACCCTTCTGCCATCAGGCTCTTCTTCTGACATCTTAAATTCCTCTCTCCTATTGAGGAGCAATATTGCCTATAAAATCTATTAGCTTAAGTTCCTAAGCAGATTGGGCATCCAGTCTGAATGGCTTGCTAGATACTGTTTAAAAAAAAACCCCAGAATATGAAATTCATCCCTTGAAATTGGCTTTTTGAAGCTGTTTTGTGCCGCAGGAGAATTCCTCCCATGAGCAGAGCTGGCTGTAAGACCAGTATCAGCATCCACTGGAGGCTGCTGGCAGAGTTATCTTTCCACTGACTTTCCTAAGCTGATTTATTTATGGACACTGGACAAGACTAATTTAGACTGGAACGTAGGTAAAGAAAAGATGACTGGCCGAAGCCTTTATTGTAAGAAAATCAACTCTTTCCAGAAGAGAAAGACTTTGCAGGATTAATTATTTCTCTCTAGTATATTAAAAGGGAGCATATAGAAAAAAAAAAAGCCTTCTCCCTTCAGCCAAGTGAAGCATTCAGTTTACAGTGATGATTAACCATGGGAATTTGCTGAGTATATTTTATTACAGCCTAATCTTCTCCGGGGATAGATGTGATCCTCAAGAGTGTTGGGGTCCACTTACTCCTTTTCCTTGAGTGCCCTTGAGACCCACTTTCAGACTAATGGCCTCAGGTTTGTTGTGCTTTTCAGGCTGATCCCAGTTTTCAGCCCTTCATTTAAATGAGCCCTTGATTGATACAGATATTTTTCTGAAAATAAAGCTGTCTCTGCCTGGCTGAAGAAAATAAAGGAGTAAATGCAGCTCAAGCCCAACTGAGCTTCTGCAAATGCTTTGGCACTCAGAGGAGGATTTGCCTCAGGGGTGCTTTGCTGGGGTGGTGCAGGGACAACCACAGCACCTTGGTGGTGGCACATCACTGACAAACATTGTCCCATCAGTGCCCTGCTTGGACAAGGAGGCACCTCAGTGGTGCATTGCATGGGGAAGCTGTTAAAGAGCACTCACCAGGCAGAGGCCAGGGCACCCCAGGAACCCCAAGAACAGCATCACCTGGGAGTGTGGTGATCTCTCTGCCCTTCAGTGTCAGTACAATCAGACTTTTTACCTGAGTAAAACTTCAGGGTCCAGCCAAGAGATTTCTGCTTGAATTCTCCTGAGGTATTTTGTGAGCTGAAGAGAATCCTTGTGTGGCTATAACGGGGTCATGGGTGCCTGTAATGCACCATAGTTGGACTAGCAGACCTTCAGGCCATGCCATTTGTTTTTGTAGTGTTTTTGTTTCCTGCTTTGGCATTATTTCTCCTCTGCCACCTGCCCACTTTGGTGCATTCAAGACATTCCCCACTGGGGCATGAGTGCCCTTGGCCTCGTGACACTTGCCATCCCCAACCTGGGGTCATGGGTGGGACTTTCTTCTTCTCTCAAGACCCCCTTCACATTGCAGAGCCCCAGAAGCTCAAGGCCTTGCTTTATCCATGTGCTTCATAACCTGTTGCTTGCTACCTAAGTTTCTTTTGCCCTGGTTGCTGTTGAGGGAGGTGGTTTGGTGCTTTTGGGGGCATATTCTCACCCTGCAGACCCAGCTTGGTTGGACATCCTTTGCACAAGGTCCCTGGCTGCAGGGATGCTCTTGTGCCACCATCACCAGTTATTTGGAACATGCCAGGGCTGATAGAACCTGGGGCTGAGCATGTCTTGCCCTCTTTGACCTGAGCCTAGGGATGAAGGATTTCAATGTTGATGGCAGGTCAGTGCAAACGAGCTGGGCTGATGAGCTCTCAGCCTCCCAACTGCCCAGGTAATGAATTTCCTAGCACTGCTTTGTGCTCTTTATGTGACTTTTTCTGCTTTTTTGAAAAAAGAAGGGCATTTTCTAAGCAAGCCAACAGAAGCCCTTTGATACAGCTAAAGGGAAAAAGGAGAACTGGTAATGGAGGTAATTAAGAGCTTGACTCTTGCTTTCTCTCTGAGAAAGGAAAAATTGATGGAGCTCCTGGGTGGCCACGTTGGTGCTGGCAGCAGGAGGGGGTGTGGGTGCTCTCTGAAACTGAGACAGATGCCAGGGCACAGCACAGCCATGCTGCTGGCTCTTGCTGAGGGTGAGGAATGGGTATTTTCACCAGTCTTGAGTAAATAATCTTCATGAGCACATACCTGCATACTGCCAGGCTCCTCAGTGCACCTACTGCCTGCCACAGCCCCAGCAATGATTCTGGGCATCCCTAACCACCCACATCATGCACCATGGGCAGTGAAGCAGATGGGAAGTTGTGCATCTTCCCCAGCAAGCCTGAGGCTGGAATAGGAGAAGAAAACTAGAAAACAAGGCTAGAAGTAAGAAAGAAGGGCTGATTCTGGTGGGATCACTCCTATCTCAACCTGGGATGTGAGAATATTAGTGAGATGGTGTAAAATTCACCTCTGATTTGTGAGTTGGTGGCACATATGCAGACATCCTCACCACCCAACCTGGGTTTTTCTCCTTTCACTGAGCAGCTATTTGGAAATGTGGATGTTTCCAAAGGCATTAAGCCTCACTCCTGTGTGAAAGCAAAGTCCTGATGACGACCCTGCCAGTCCCAGCTCTCGGAGCCCAGCAGGGGATGGGCAGGAGCATCTGGCAAGGGTGGCCTTGGTGGTTTCTTTCCTTGTTCCATCTGTGTCTCGACTGCAGTGTATCCGGGCAGCACAAAGCTTCCATTTCCTTAATGTTATTTAGACAAGGAGGGGTGCAGAGCATGGTCTGTTTTCTGCATTGCTGTAAAACAGGGCATGGCTTTTTCCAGAGAACTGTTCTCATCTTAAACTGTGGGATCATCTTCCAGTGTTTCTCCTCGCCCAAGGCAACTGTCTCAGCAGCCATTGATCTTTACATCAGAGCACAGGGAAGCTCTTTGCAGGTGTCAGGCAGGAGCAGGTTAGTTTTGAAGAACATGATTTTTACCCACTCAAGCAAATCCAGGAATCGATGGGAGGCTGCACACCCCCGGGCATCACCTTTTGCTTGGTCTTCCCTCAGGCTCAGGGTGTCCCATGTGAGCCCTGGCAACCAGAGGGTTTCAGCTTCACCATCACTGGGCTGTGGGTAAGGTCTGGATGGCAGTGTTTGTCTCCTGGGGTTGAGTGGCACAGTGTCCCCCCAACACTGGCACTGCCTGGGGAGGCTCTGCCTGATGCATTTCCCTCCTCCAGGACTGCATTGACCGCAGAGGTTTTGTGCCAAGGGGCTCAGTGAGCTGTGGAGTAGTTTATTTATATATGGGCAGCCTGGGACAGCCCTGGAGGGGAAGAAATTGTTCCTCAGCTCCAACCTAAACCTCCCCTGGTGCAACTGGAGGCCGGTTCCTCTTGTCCTGTCACTTGTTCCTTAGGAGCAGAGCCTGACCCCTCCCTGGCTCCAGCCTCCTGTGATGGAGCTGTTGAGGACCAGAAGATCTCCTGGGACCCTCCTTTTCTCCAGGCTGAACAAGCCCAGGTCCCTCACCAGACTCGTTCTCTAGACCCTTCCCCAGCTCCATTGCCTTTCTCTGGCCACACTCCAGCACCTCAGTCTCTTGGAGTGAGAGGCCCAAACTACAACTCGGGATTGGAGGTGTGGCTCTGAATCCTATGGATGCTGAAGGGATATTGCCTGAAGTGTGGGACTCAATCAAAGGGGCTTGGCTAGAGAGTGCTTAATATCAGGGGTTGCTCTGCTTTCCAGTTGATGACTTGGGGAGTGGATACCTTGCACAGAATGGGTTGGGCTTCAGTGCAGGGCCAGGTCCTGATCTCTGTTGTGCCCCAGGATATCAACTGTAATTGCTTCTGAGGAGTTAAGGGCTGGAGGAGTCACTGTTACTGTCAGTATTTGGACTGTCTTATCCACTGGACCTCACTTCTTTCATGTAAAGCATACATTTCTATAGCTGGATGGGAAACTTATTGCTGTGGGTACAGGGATGTTGGTCCTTGCTGGGACCAGCCATCAGTGTGAGCCTCCCAGCTGACTGGTGCAGTGGAGCTGGAAGAGGACAGCCTGGCCAAGGCTGCCTGCACTGCTGGGGAGAGAGTGCCAACCTATAGCTCATCTTCCCTGCAGTCAAGGCTTGGGCTGGGTGAGAGGGGAAGCCCTGGCAGAGCTGGAGCTCCCTCCAGTCCTCAGACACCTCTGGAGAGACTGGGCAGCCACCTCTGCTCCCTCTGAGCACTTGGGGCAGGGCATGGCAGGGAGAAGGCAGTGGCTGGGCTCATGTTTCTGAATGTAACTAGAACAGAGCATTGCAATTAATTCATCCACTGGGCAAAGAACCTGATCTTCACAGGGTGCAGAGCACATGGCAATGCCAAACTCAGCTCTGCCTGCCACCCTCCTGCCTGCAGGGTGGAAGGAGCTGGGTCAGCAGCACGTCTGAGATGACAGCATAGGGAGCAGAAGCCTTTTCCCTGTGTTTATCCCATGTCTTGGGTGCATCCTGCCTTTCAGGGGCTCTCGCCGACTCCAGGCAAGAGCATCACCACAATGCTGTCCTTCCCAGGAGATTTCCCAATCCAGGCAGGTTGGTGTATTTCTCCCAGAGAGGCTGTTTCTGCCCTGATGTGATATTCCTGTGTGAGCCTCCCCACGGAGAGAAGCAATCCTCTGACGTCAGGAGGAGCACCACGAGGTTGACGCTGGCAGCTGTAGCCGTAGGTCGAGGGATTCGACTCAGAAATCCAAACACGTAGGAGGCTGCTGCCACCAAGCTGGTGGTAATGCAAGGAGGGGAGGAAGAAAGGAGTCACACAAAGTGGAAAAATGGCTTAATTTCTCATGGTGTGAGGGGGAATTGGAGAGCTGCTGAAGAGCAGGAGTGTTCCCGCAGCGAGCCCAGCGCTGAGCCGCCTGCGCGGGGCTTCCCCGGGGCTGCTTAATGGTTGGATTTGATGATCTTAAAGGTCCTTCCCAACTTCAGTGGTTCTGTGATTCTGTGTTCTGCAGCATGGAGCCGTGGTGGGGTGCAGGCTGCTTTGTAACGAAAGGCATCAGTGGGTGTTCAGGAGGAATGAGATGTGGTGGGAAAACCAGCTGATAAAGGGGTTAGGTCTGAAGGGATTGGTGTTACAGGGTCAATCTGCAGGGAAGAACACACTGAGGCAGATGGAGGCACAGGCCAAACACCAAATTCCTGATTCCCAGACTTCCCCTTGCCCTCCTGGTCACACCCTGAGCTGGGGGGAGCATGGTGTTGTGTAGGAAGCCAGCCCAGCAAGAGCCAGAGCCATCCCACGGTGGGATGTGTGACTTATGTCAGCTGCTGCTCTTTCTCAACCTCTCCTTCTTTTCTTCCAGGATCATACCCCAGCTGGAGAACTCACCTTCCCAGGTTTCACCAAGTAGCCTGCCTGGCTCTGAGATTTCAGAAGCTACAAGGACTTACTTGCAAGGAGTGAGCCGCTATGACCTGGACGAGCTTGATGCTTACTGGTTGGAACTTGTTAATATGGAGCTCAAGGAGATGGGTGAGTATGGCTGTTGTTTTTCTTCTTGCCTGGGCATCCCAGAGTGGGCGTTCAAGCTTTTTGAGTAATCATGTGGAACAGAAGGTCTTGAAGAGGAAATATTTGTTAAGACTCTCCAAAGGAGATTGTGTGGATTGTTGCAGTGCAGGATCTCCAGTGCAGCTCCATGCTTCTCACTCACACAGGGGTTTGGGGACGTGGTGCAAGAAGAAGGGGGCAAAGCAGATGATGACAGGAGCAGTGCATTGTGCCCTGTGGAGCTGGGGGCTGGTTTCCAGAAGAGCTCAGATCACTCATGACCATGCTCTGACTGCATGGCCATCATCATCTCCCACATGATCCCTGCAGAAGGTTAATTTTGAGCAATGCTGCTCCTGGGTTGCCCCTCCTTGCTCAATTTCTCTAAACATCACAGTGTAAAATTGCCTGCATCCCTGATGTTACATCACAGCACATTCCTAAAATCCATTAGTGCATTCCAGTTGAGTGCAAGGGCCTGGACTTGGAATTTGACCATTGGCACAAGTGCTCAGCATGGTCTGCTGGGCAGATTTGTTGGCACGGACACGTGGGTGTGTAGTCCTGCCAGACTGTGGAGGGATTTTCCAGTCCTTGTTAGGTAAGGATCTCTGTGGTGTGGCTGCTGCTACTCAGGTAAGAACAACCCCAAAATAAAACACCCACCTTGTGAGGTCATGGAAAGCTGCAGTGTCCCTACACAAAGCATTGCTCACCACTGAAATGGTCTTTCAGGGTGGGATAAAGTATGTTAGCAAGTGCTTGACCACAGAGGATCATGCACTGCTGAGCAGACAGGTTGTGCTGATGCTGGCTGAGAGCTGCAGGAAATTTAGTTCAGTAAACTAAATAAACTTGCAGGGAGTCTAAAAGAGTTCAGATGTGTTGGCCACCACATCGGCCAGTCTTGTTTGCAGAAGATCCCTGTTCTTTTGATGTACTCATGGTTTACAACCAGGTTTTGTGGGTTCTCTAGGACCTTGAGAAAGTTGTAGAGGCTGGTTTTAGACTGACTCATTATTTATTGTATGTATCCTAGATAGTAGTTGGGGGTTTTTTGATCATTTGCTTTGGGATTTTTAGTTTTGTTTTCTGTTTGTTTCTTGGTTTGGGGTTTTTTGTTGGGGTTTTTTTGCTGGCAGTTGGATGAGGTCTTTTCCAATCGTGACAGTTCTGTGATTTCCCTCCATCTCAGTGTTGTGGAGCCTGTAGCATAACTTGGAAATCCCAGTCAGCTTTGCCTTCAGTAACTGGTCCTCTATGAGCAGCCTCAGCTCTGTCATTAGCACAGCCAGGTTTTGAGATGCTGGCAGCTTCAGGGAAGTCATTGGCTAGAGCAGAGGGTGCTCCTGGGCTAAGAAAAGTGTCTCTGTCCTGCTCAGATACCTTGCAGAGGATCCACCTTCCAAACCTGCAGAGCTGCTGTTACTGCATCAAGAAACCAGTGTGTATCACACTGGGCATCCTTCTGAGTCCACTGTGCTTTCACTCCACCTCCTGTAGCATGTCCTTTGACATGGCTGTCAGTGGAGTCTCCTTCTCTGGAGACTTTCCAGCCCCACCTGGATCTGTTCCTGTGTGGCCTGCCCTGCATGACCCTGCTCTGGCAGGGGGATTGCACTTGGTGATCTCCTGGGCTCCTTCCAACCCCCACCATTCTCTGATTCTATAAAGCTGTTGGAGCAGAACTATCTCTGCTCACCTCCTGGGCTCTGCTCCCTCTGTTTCCCATATGGGAGAAGCCAGGTATGGCAGGGGTGAGATTTGGGTGCCCTTCATCACCCAAGGCAGCAGATTGGTCTGAAGGCAGTCCATAAATAGTGCTTTCTCCCGGAAGCCCTTGACATTAATGACATACTGAGATTTCCAAACCAGCTTTGCTAATCTCTGAGATCATTAACGTGACTTAAGCAGAGAATCGCAGCCTCTCCTCCTGCTCGGCAGTTATCACCCAGCCTGGAGACACAGGCAGAAGCCTAAATTCCTCCTGGGTGTTTAGTTGAGCTGTTGTCACTGGGCAGTCCAGGGGCACAGTGTGTCATTCCCAAAATATTTAATGACAAAGAAGGAGCCTGATCTCTGACTGGCTCTTGAGGAGCTGTGGGGCGGAGAGCTGGAAAACACCTATGAGATCATCCCTCTTGCTTTGCTGTTAGCACGGTGGTGATCCACGTAGCACACAGCACATGCCTTTTCCAGTCCTTTTTAGGTCACCCCAGGGATGGAATTTTATCACTGAGATCAGATAAACCTCCAGATAGCTCCAGCTCTCTGCGTTCCCTCAGTTTCTCTCCCAGTTAGGTGCAATTGCTCCGAAAAGCAGAAGTTTTGCTAGTAGAAAAGCTTCAAATAGTTGTATTAAGTGAGATGCCTCAGCAGCTGTTAGTGTACTTGGTTGAAATGTGCTGTTTAAAGAGGCAAACTCAGTATTTAATCATATCGAAGTGGTTTATTGCTGTTGCAATATGGGATAGTAAATTAAAAATAAGTGGGCTGAATGGAACCCTGAACCAGATTTATGCAGGTGCTGCTCCAGGCAACACACACCTTTCCTTTTAGAGAGCAGCAGTGCCCTGGGTCTCCCTCTTTATATGAACATTTTACTCTGGGTTTTTGTCATCCTTACTAAAAATCCAAAACGCTTATAAGAATGGGGCTAGGGAGACTTCCAAGAGCAGAGGCTGAAAGATCCCTTTCAGAAACCCGGGGAAAATCCTCCAGAAATTGCTAAAAAACCATTGCTGGAAACAATTTTGCTGAAGGCAGAGTCGAAAGTTTCTAAGTATTCCCTTGACTTAATCCATATGGTGTATGCTGCTCACATATGCCCACCACAGCTTCTATCTTGGGAGCTGGAGGTGTTCCTGGTATTTTATGGCAGGAACATGCAAAGGTCACATGGATTGCTTTTGAAGCTCCGGGGGGAATTTATCACTGCATATTTGAGATATGTCTGTGTACTAATGAGATGATCCCTCCCTCGGAGGAGGTGAGATTGGTCAAGTAGACGTGGAGTAAACGGAAGGCACTGGAGTAACCCCCGGGAAGATGTGCTCAATGAAGCACAGGCTGCTGCTAAGTGTACGCTTGGGAGAGCTGCTCCTTCTCTCCCTGCCAGTGCCAGGATTCCCTGTCTGAGGCTGCCCTCATCCCACTGTGTCCTTTTGGGATTTGGGGAGCCCCGTGCCCCCACCCCGAGGCAGCACGTCCCAGGCAGAGCCTGTCCCCACAGCTGCCGCCCACCCACGGGTGCCCATCACCATGTCCAGAGTCACAGCATGGTGAGGGTTGGAAGAGGCATCCAAAGATCAAGTCCAGCCCTCAGAAATGCATCCAGACTGGGCTGGAAAGTCTCCAGAGGAGACTCCACAACCTCTCTGGGGAGTCTGTGCCAATGCTCTCCAACCCTCACAGTGCAGAAGTTCTTCCTCATGTTGAGATGGGACCTCCTGTGCTCCAGCTGGAATCCACTGCCCCTCGTCCTGTCACAAGGCACAAGTGAGAAGAGGCTGTCCCTGCCTTCTTGATGCCCAGCCCTGATGTATTTATAGATGTTAATTAGATCCTCAGGCTTTATCCACCTCAGTATCTGTCATTTGAAGCTCTTCTGTTATTTTAATGACTAGGAGCACAATTCCCTGCCATGCTGTGGTGGCAGAAGCACAGCCCTGCTGCTCACCACTGCATCTGGCCAGAGGCAGCCCTGAGATGGGGACCATTGCCCCAGTGTAGGGCATCCAGGGGCTGCTGTTCCCCCAGCACTGAGAGGCAGGAAGATAAAGAGCCTGTCCTTTTTGTAGTGTGGTCACAGAATCCCAGCATGGTGAGGGTTTGAAGAGACCTCTAGAGATGCTCTGGTGCCACCCCCCTGCTCCATCCAGCAGGGTCACCCAGAGCAGGACCCAGCAGTGCAGTGTCCAGAGGGGTTTGGAATCTCTCTAGAGAAGGAGACTCCACAACCTCCCTGGCAGCCTGGGCTAGGCTCTGACACCCTCACACCAAAGAATTTTCTCTTCCTGCTCTCATGGAACCTCCTGAGTTCCAGTTTATGCCCAGTGCCCCTTGTCCTGTCACTGGGCACCACTGACCAGAGTCTGGCCCCATCCTCTTGTCCCCTAGGTGCCCTTTATCTCTTGCTCAGCATTGATCAGCTCCCCTCTCAGGCTGCTTTTCTCCAGCTGAAGACTAGACACCATCCTTGGTGGGCACAGAGATGCTCCAGGCCCCTCAGCATCATCTTCATTAGCCTGTGCTGGACTTTTCCCAGTAGTTCCTTGTTTGTCTTGACCTGGGGAGCCCAGAACTTGACACAATACTCCAGATGTGTCCTCACTAGGACAGAGTAGAGTGGGAAGAGAACCTTCCTTGACCTGATGCCACACCAGCACCCCAGGAAACCATTGCCCTTTTGGCCCTGAGAGCTCATTGCTCTTGGTTCTCTCTTTCCTTTAACCACAAGCCTGACTTCCCTCTTTCAAGTGTCTTCTCCCCACCCCACAACCACCAGGGTCCCCTCACAGCTGATGGTCCTGCCACCCAGGCTCACCCTGCTTGCCGCTCATCGCTTGGGAAAGCTTTAGCCCATTAATAAGTCAGGATCTGTTTGTTTGGGTTTGTTGTTTGTTTTGTTGGGGGTTTTTAGTTATTTATTATTTGTGTGAGTGTGTTTTGAAGAAATCCTGCCAGTTTTGGAGCTGTTTTGTAACATGTCTGCGCTGCAGCCCACAACAAACATCCGCGCAGAGCCTGGAGTCTTTGTTCTCTGCTGAGACCAAGAGCTCAGCACCCAGAGAGATCATTTTGGCAGCAGCCTGGTGTGGTGCCTTGGTAGAGGAACCAGCAAAGCCTCTGCTGATTGGTCCAGACAAGAGGTGTGTTTGAGGAGTTGATGCTCAGCGTGGAATTACATCGGGAGCAGGTTTAGGGCTGGAAGCTGTTGGCAGTTACATTGCTGTTGGATCTGGATTAAGGCTGTTGGTGTTGATGTGAGTTGGACTCATGGTGGGTGCCACTCTTGTGCTTGTTGTCAGGCTGTTGCTGCTGATTTAGGGTCCATAACCTGATTTGATGCCAGGGCAGAACTTCCCCCTTGTGACCAGGCAAGACCCCAGGGGGTGAAGAGGCCTGGAAATTATGGCAGTTGGAAGGGTGGAGGTGAGAGCCACTGCGGCTGGTCCATGGGGAGGGTCTTGGAGAACTGGAGGTGGATGCATAAGGCTTCTGCAGAATGGTTTGGGTTGGAAGGCACCTTAAAGATCATCTAGTTCCATCCCTTCTGCCATGGGCAGGACATCTTCCACTAGAGCGGGTTGCTCAAAGCCCCCTCCAACCTGGCCTTGAACCCTTCCAGGGATGAAGCATCCACAGTTCCTCTGGACAAAGTGCCTGAACTCAGGTTTAGCATCTAACCAGTGCTTTTTATCTTCAGCTGGAGTTTTCATTCTCCCAGCTCTTCAGGTTCAGAAGCCCACACAGGCTCACACAGGGCAAGCTGGAGGCACAATGAGCTGACAGGAGCCTTGCCCATCACAGAGCTGAGATCCTTTCACTCAGTTTTGCAAAGATACTAAGAGACAAACCTGCACCATCTCACAAGAGCTTTCCTTTATTTATTATTCTTTTAAAAACCCAAAACCAAACCACAGTAATTTTTCCTGTTTATATATATTTTCACTGAAAAGCAGACTCTGAGCTTTATAGCTTGTGAATCAGCTAATGGCACAGCCTGCAGTCCTGACAACTGTTTGCTCAGGAGCTTTTTTTATCTCCAGGTATCCTCTGCAGGGTACAAAGGATTTATTGTTTCAGTAAATTGATTTTAGTGGAGCACAGTTTAGTCAGAAATAGGTCTCCTGTTTTGTGAAAGGTGCCTCTCTCCAGCTGGTTTTCTTCTCCCCGTGCAGAGAGTTGGCTCACACCACGACAAGGAGTAGCTGAGAATTCATTTAGCAGAAGGATATTGCTCCTTCATGCCACATAAATTAGGATATTACAGAAATAATTCTAAGGGAGAGCAGCGTTGTGTAAAGGAATGTGTCTGGTGGTTCTCCCAGACCCAGCACCAGAGCTTTGGTGCCAGCCCAGTGATCCCAGCTCCTTTGGGATAAAATGCTGAGAATTTGATGTTTCAGGTGCTGTATGGGCAGCTGTTCACACAGTTTTGGGGAGCTGAGGTGCGTGGGGTTGGAGTCTCCCAGGGATAATGGGGGTGCTGGGTGGCTGTGGAGCTGCAGGGGTTGTGGCTAACCCTGACGACAGAGGTTTCTGCTGGGACCAAAGTTGAAATGAAAGGCTGGGCTCCTACATGTTTTCCCATACTCTAACCAGGTGGAAATCCCAGGATCCCAGCATGGTAGGAGTTAGAAGGGACCCCTGGAGATCATCTGGTGCCACCCACCCTGTACCAGCAGGGTCACTCAGAGCAGGGGACCCAGGACACTAAATACTGATCAGCATGTGTAAGTTCCTCTCTGTCTTCTCCAGCTGAACAGCCTCAAGGTTCCCAGCCTTTCCTGGCACAGAGATGCTCCAGCCCCTCAGCATCTTTGCATCCTCTGCTTCACTCTCTCCAGTAGTTCCTTGTCTCTCTTGAACTGAGGAGCCCAGAACTGGACACACCACTCCAGATGAGCAGTGTACAGAGGGAGGAAACCTCCCTGGTCCTGCTGGCCACACTCTTAATGTATTCCAGGAGCCAGTTTGCCTTATTGGCCACAAATCACATTGCTGGCTCATGGTGAACTTAACTTTGCAAACACCTTTGCCTTGGTCAGCAGGTAGAGTCCGTGGTGCTGGTGATGGTCTCGGATGTGACTTTATCCCCTGGACATTGCTCCATTAATTCACTGTAGCCAAGATGAGTATCTGGGTCTTTTCCTTCCCTGGGAACAATTCAGTGTCCACAGGGAGTGTTTTGGTGGAGTGTATTTCTGGGTTTGCTATTCAGCTGGCCACGAGCAACACAGGTAGCGTTTTCAAGGCCAAAACGATGCCAGTTTATGAATGGAATTGGAACAGCACAAACTTTCTGTGATGCAGAAGGAGATAAATGGAGCACAACTGGATAAAGCACTTTCACCCCCAGGCCCCATTGTTTAGTGTTTCAGAAACGATTAATCGCTTCATCCCCATCAAGTGCAATTGTCAAGTCAATAAAGCTCCGAGGTATTCTGAATGGTGCTTGGCAAACGAGTTCCTAATGTAATTACATCTAAATGGAGTGTGAGAGCTCAGGGGGGGGGGGGGGGGGGGGGGGGGGGGGGGGGGGGGGGGGAGGGGGGGGAGCAGAGATGTATATATTGCTATAGAACAACGGCATCGTGTCTCGACCAGTAAGGAAACCCCACTGGGATGCTGGTTTTGCTCCACCGTGAGAGTTCTGGAATCGTGGGGGCTTTTTCCCTAAGGTGTAGCTGGTGGTGCTGGGGTGTTGCTGTGACTGGAAGATTCAAGACATGGTGGGATGGGTCAGGATGGGATGTGAGCTGGTTCCTCCCACTCGAGGTGAAGCAGGAATGGTGGTGATGCTGGAGCAATCCCAACCCTGCAGGCAGGTTGGGGGCATGATTCCTATGGAAACCCCTCTCTCTTTCCTGCTTCACTCTGCCTGCAGCTGCTAGCTCTCTGTCTGCCCTCTCCATTGAGCACAGGGTGGCTCTAGCAAGTGCATGGGGAAAAGCACCAGGAACACTCAAATGATCTTTGCTTTCCAGGAGAGCAGAGCCTGAAATCTTGGGAGCAGGAGAGTAATTCCAGGCTGACACTCTGGTACCTGGGATCATAGTCACAAGTGCAGACATAAAACACTGTCCAGGAGCAGTATATTCTTGCTGGGCTTGTTTAATGCTCACATAAAGTGATGACTTTGGCCTCTTCATAGAGCAAGTGCAGCTCAGGTGGTGTGTTGGTAAAGGGAACCATGAAGACAAAAATAATAATGAAATAGTTTGTGTGGGAAGGGACCTTTAAAGCTCATCAAGTCCAACCCCCCTGCAGGGAGCAGGGACATCTGCAACTAGATCAGGTTGCTCAGAGCCTCAGCCAAACTCCCCTGGGATGGTGCCAGGGATGGGGCAGCCACCATCTCTCTGGGCAGCCTGGGCCAGGCTGTCACCACCCTCAGTGTCAAACATTTCTTCCTTCCCTCCCTTCTCCCTCTTCTAGTTTAAAACCATCACTCCTTGCCCTGGCACAACAGGTCCTGCTAAGAAGTCCATCTCCATCTTTCTCCTAGACTCCCATTAAGCACTGAAATGCCACCAGGTCTCCATGGAGCCTTCTCCAAACTGAACCCCCCAGCTCTCCCAGCAGAGGGTTCCAGCCCTCCCAGCATTGCTGGGGCTCCTCTGGCTCTGCTCCAACAGCTCCCTGGCTCTGCTGTGCTGAGGCCTCCAGAGCTGCACCCATCCCTGCAGGGGGTCAGAGCAGATACTGGGGATGCAGCCCAGGAACGAGACCACACATTGCCAGCTCATGTCCAACTTCCCAGCACCCCAAGTCCTTCTCCACAGGGCTGCTCTCCATCCCTTCATCCCCCAGCCTGAATAGTGGGAATTGCCAATGCTGTGACCTGCTCCCTGCCCTGTGTCACCCGCCCAGCACGATGCCAAGAGGAAGCTGCCATCTGCAGTGTGCAGGGCTCTCTGAGCCACTGTGCCAGTGCAGGATGGTGCCAGTGCAGGATGGTGCCAGTGCAAGATGCTTCCAGTGGCCCCGGGCAGCCTGTGCCAGCCTGTGGCTCTGCAGAGATCCCATGCCCATCATGGGGGCTGCTCCATAGCCAGGCAGGTAGTGGCAGGTTCCTCGGCGTGTTGCAGCACGGCATCCCGGGCGCTTAAAAGGGCTGTGATGGGGAACAGTGTTGTCTGTCTTAGATGGTATCTCAGACTCGACACAGACATGTAAAATGCCAGGCTAGATGTTTGCAGAGACTTGTCAAGCCAAGGGAAGCTTTGCCAATGCGAAACGTTGGGGAAGAGCTTAAAAAGGCAGACAATGGTGTGTTTGCTCGCCGAGCTCGCCCACGGCTTGATTTCCCCCTGTGGCAGAGTTTTTTCTACCCATCCGTGGCCATCTGGAGGAAGGCACAACCCCTTCCCAACCCCAGGGTCCTTTCAGGGTCCCAGAGCTCAGGCTGGGTTGGGGACATTCCACTGTGGCTGGAGAGATGCCCAGGATGGCCGGTTTCTCCCTGAACAGTTAATTAATATCTGCTTGGTACTCCCTAGAGCCTCTTCCCCCTTCTCTGCTCATAGATGAGATGCTTTCTCACATTGCTTTGCAACAAGAAAGGTGGGACAGCACCATGGTGTCTGGTGCTTTCTGGAGCATCCTGGTTGTCCTCATGGATAATATATGCAAATGAAATGCAAAGGTTAAATGTTTTTATTGGATCCTGCTGGTAGCTTCACCCCCATCTCTGTGCCTTCCCCAGGGATGGAGTAATGATGGGGAGCAGTGGGGACTTCACTCTGCCTCTAACCCCTCATGGAGAGCTTCTCTCCTTCTGCTGACATTGATTTTCCTTCTTTTTCTTACCTGGAGTGATCTCAAGATGCATTTGTGGCACTGGGATCTTGGTGTGTGGGTGAGAGGCAGCACATTTTTGGAGCTGCATTCAGCATGGCACAATTTGGTGCTGCCAAGCTCCCCCCTTTAATGGTGTCTGGGTGTCCTGCTGATGGAGGTTACTGGTCTGAAAGAGCCTCTGTTGGTTATTTGCCTCATGCTTCTGGTGGCCACTGAGTAGAAACCTCTGGTGAAGCACCTCTGCCACTTCTTCCCTCTAAAGATCCTGGTACAGGGTGGGGAATAAAAGACAACACAACAAATCTGAGACCACCCTTCTGGTTGAATGAACCTAACCAGGGGAAAAAACCAAAAACAAACAACCAAACAACCCTCATTTGTCCTCACTTTCAGTCTTTGGCTTCAGTTTTACAGTTCCATTTAATTGGCCTTAAAAGGGTCAATTTTCAGTCTTAACAATTCAAGCATTGACTCTGTGTGGCCAAAGCTTGCCCGAGCCCTCGCCGCAGAAAGCATCTTTGCAGAACTTGTCTCCTTGAACATTTAAACTGTCAGGCCTCATTATCCGCCTTGCTTCAGCTCAATGGGTTTCTCTCCTCCCAGCCAGCAGCAAGATTTTGTTACCCTCTATGAAACATAAACTGCATCCAGAGTTGGTAGCATCCCTTCCCCGATCCACTGCCACGGAAAACGCTGGACCCTCTGCAGCACTCTCACCACAGCATGGCCTCCCTTAACCTTCCCCCCCCTCTGCCTCCTCCTTTGCAGAAAAGCCCGAGCTGGATGAGATCACCCTGGAGAGAGTGCTGGAGGAGCTGGAGACCATGTGCTACGAGAACATGAACATTGCCATCGAAACAGAGGAGGGTTTGGGCATCGAGTACGACGAGGACGTGGTGTGCGACGTCTGCCGCTCGCCCGAGGGGGAGGATGGCAACGAGATGGTCTTCTGTGACAAGTGCAATGTCTGCGTGCACCAGGTGAGCCCCCCTGAGTGTGTTGAGCAGAAGTTTTTGCTTGTAGGGACTTTGTGCTGCTTGGATTTCCTCCCATCCCTGCTGTTCCCCCCGTTCAGCTTTGCTGATGGATCCCCAGCGTGTCTCCGGTGGAGGGAGGGTAGCGGGTGGGGTCTGGGGTAGAATCTTAGAGCTATAGAATGGTAGCAGGTCTCAGCCCCTCACACCAGCCAGCTCAGGCAGAGGCTCTGGGGCACAAACCCACTGCATATGCAGCCCAGCTGGTGTTGGAAAGGCAAGTTTAGAAGCACAGAGATGAGCTCTCTGGGGAGGGGGAGAGGCAGGGCCACAGCAGTGGCTGGGAGAGCTCTGCAAAACAAACCCACCCCTTTCTGTAGGGATGTGTCAGTAATTTGCATGGAATCACAGAATGGGTTGAGTGGGAAGGGACCTTCCAAGCTCATCTGGTCCAGCCCCCTTGCAAGGAGCAGGGACATCTGCAGCTAGAGCAGGGTGCTCAGAGCCCCTGCCAACCTCGCCTGGGATGGTGCCAGGGATGGGGCAGCCACCACCTCTCTGGGCACCTTGGGACAGGCTCTCACCACCCTGAGGGTAAAATTTTTTTCTTTTGAGTTTCAAACCATCCCCCCCTTGTCCTGTCCCAACAGGCCCTGCTCAGAAGTCCATCCCCATCTTTCTGACAGGCCCCTTGAGATACTGAAAGGCTGCAGTGAGGTCTCCCTGCACAACCAGAGGTTGAAAACTGCTTCCTGAGAGCTTCCTTTGCTCCTCCTTATTCCCTGGCCTCTTTGATACTTTATTCCATGCCTCCTTTTCCATTATGTGCTTATTCCTCTTTCTTTACCTCACCTTGCTTTATTAAAATGCAGTGGCACCTTTAACACCCTGTGGTGACCAGCACCATGTGCAGGAGAGGCTGGTGGAGTGGAATGGATGTGGGTCTGCAGCCCTGCACTCATCCTGCACTCACTGGGCTTCCACTGACCTCCAGTGATGCCCTGGGGGTAGTAGGACCTTCCAGCTCTACCAGTGCTATCTCCCATCACAGGGTTTCTGTCCCAGCTTCTCTAATGGGCAAGTGTAGGAATTTCATTTTATTTTACTGCCTGGAGGAAAAGAGTTTTATTTTTAGAATAAAATGCAAATGTTTCAAGCCCTTTTCTTTGGGGAGGGGGGGTCTGGGCTTCTGCTCTTGGGGAAACCTTTGAGAAGGAGAAAGCAGCTGTGTGAGGGTCTCCTGGGTCCCACGTGGGTCCAGGGAGGTTTTGCTGGTTGTGCTCTGAGGGGAAGTGCTGAGTGGAGCTGGGATGGTGGTGGCAGCTCCTGGGCTTTACCCTCTGTGTGAAGGGTTTGGGTTTTTTGGGGTTTTTTTTCTTCTCCTTCCTCTGAAGAGAGCCATTTGCTCATCTTTTGGGCAGCTTTTCCATCAGTGCTTCCTGGAGGTGGGAGAGCGATGGAGATATCTATAGTTGCAGGAGGTGGGTGGTTTGAATGGTTTCCATCACTGAATCAGATTCCACTAAATACCAGGATGACTTGGGGTTGGGGTTGGGCTTTTTTGGCTTTTTTTTTTTTCTCTCAACAAGCCCAAGTGACAGTGTTGGGCCGTGAGGTGGCAGGTACTGGGGCTAGGGGCTCAGGAAGACATCCAAGGGCTGCCATGGGGATGTACAGACCCCAGTTGGTGCCCACCATGGGCCGTGGCACCCTGCAGGGTGCTAGGAGCAGAGTGGTGCTGCAGAAGGGGACATGGTGGGTTGGATTTCAAGGCTGTTGAAAGAAAAGGAAGTTTTCCTGTTGTTTTCAAGGAGCAGAGTCCAGCTCATAAGCTGCCTGGGATTTAATCTGCCACGATTTAGTCCCCAGGCCACAACACCACAGCACAGGGTGTTCCATGGCATCACACTCCTTGTCTAACTCACCCTGTGCCTTTGCCACCCCCACATCCAAAACCTGCTGGGGACAATGCCATGGGAAGCTGTGGAGGGGAGCTGGGGGGAACCCCAGGGACACAGCCAGAACCCTGCCTTGTCCTCCTGCATCCAGGATGGGACAGAGCCAGGCTTGTGCTCAGACACACACTGGTGGGTTATGGTGCTGGAAGGGATCCTTGTAATCATCTCATCTGCATAACAGAAGCCATGAAGCTCACTGTTAATTAATTCCTATGAAGCGTAGCATTTAGAACACACATGCAATCTTCATTTTGAAATTTCCAGTGAGGGGGAAATCTTCAAACACACCCCCCACCCCCCCCCACTGCTAAATCCTTGTGGCTCATTATTCTCACAGTGGCAACATCATGTTTCTGTTCAGCAGGGGAATGCTCCATCTCCAGCTTCCAGCCACCTCACCCTTCTCCTGTCATTACCCAGTTCCCATTCCCTGCCATGGGGATGCAGCTGAGCCCTCTCTCTGTTGCATGGACCACACCAACCTCAGCATCCTCCCTTTTTTTTTTCAGTGTCCCCTTCTCAGTGATGTTGAGCCTATGACAGGCACAGGGATAAAAATAGCTGCTCTGCTTCTGCTCAGCATTGCTCTGTGTTCCCAGAGCATCTTCTGCCTGGTGCTGGGCTGGGAGAGTGTGTTTAGCTGATAACCCACCTTGTTTCCAGAGCTGTTTCTTGTCCAGGTCAGAAACCCTGTAGCATGTGCTCCTAGGAGCAGAATTGAACCTTCAGCTGCCCTAAAACCTCTAGGAATAAATAACTGAGAGCCAAGACTCTGCTAGAAAAGCACAATGGTTATAATTCCTGGTTTCCCCTGGATTTTGAGCTCAGTCTGCCAGTTTTTTCTCCTGTAGTACATACCAGGCTGATATTTACCTGGTACTAAATCACACGTTTTATAAGCCTCTGTTACAGAACTGGTGTATCTGTCAGGTTTGGAGGAGCTGTGAAACACACAGTTCAGTCTCTGAACCATGTAGACTCCCAGCAATAATATGACCTCCCTTAATTCCTTATTAGTCAAAGAATCTGTTCACCAAGTGGCATTTTCCTCTTGGAATAAGTCAGAGTCCATTTGTGCTCTGGGGCAACCTAAAGCTGTGTTCTGAAGCCTGTTCTTGGCCAGTAAAGACTGAGGTTGCACTCCTGCCCCTGTCCCCCCACCAGCACTGTCACTCATGGTGTCTGTGACCTGCTGCTGCAGCAGGATAAAAAGCTGGTTCTTTTTTTGGGAGTAAACATCAAGAAAAGGAGGTGGCAAGTGGCCTGAGGTCAGTTTAGAGCCAAGGGCACTGGGGGTCCTTATTGGTGCTGCCCATTTGCCAGCAGGAGGGAATTTGGGAGCAGGCAGCTCTGGAATGAATGACACCACCTTGCTTAAACTAGTGACACAACCCCGTGGCAGTGCCCAGGGCTGATTCCACTCTCTGAAGACCCTTGAAGTTTGAGTTATTAGGACTCAATGGTTAAAAACTGTCTAGTTTTAGTAGTAGCTGTTTAATGCAGTCGTAAGTTACTGCCAGAGCAGGAGGTATTTTGTTATCACCATTATGTGATAACAGCTGATCATTTGGCTCTTCCCTAAGTACAGAAGAGAAATATTTATGAAAGGCTTTGGCTTCTCTGTGTCCTGCCCCATTGCAGCAGCTCAGGGAGCTCCGTGGGTCACCCAGGTCCTTCAGTTCTCACTCTCTTGGCCGTAGACTTGTCCTTGTCTGCTTGAGATTTATCACCTTTTATGGTTCCTCCCTCCTGATAAATACTCATGACTATGGGTTTCCCCTTTTCACCTTTCCATAGTTATTTTCACTTCCCCTCCAGGCTGTGCTGGCTGTGTAACCAGTGTGGCTGTCTTCCTCCATCCTGGGCTTGTGGCTTCTCAGCCCTCAGCTACCTCAGGGTTTGGGTTGGGTTTTTTTTTCCCACATGATATTTCTTCTTTTCTCTGAGTCATCGTGGATCTGTTCAGGAACAGGCAGGAGATGAACGGGCAGATGTCCACACTGCAGAGCTGCTGCTGGTGGGGGCTCTGATGGAGCAGCCTGGTTGCCCACCCCCAACCTGGAGCCAGGCAGGGGCTCGTCATAACACACAGCACGTTTTTATACTTGGCTTTTAATTAAAAGCCCAGGACATCCTGCTCTGGCATGGCTAGCCATGTGAAAACAGGGGAGGCAGCAAGGAAGGAAGAACCTCACCTCACTGCTCCTGGCTGCAGAGCTGCTTTGCATCTCCTCTGGGTTAGGATGCCCAGCAGCAGTGGAGATGAACCAGCAGCAGCGAAAATAGGTGGGAGGGAGGGAAAAGATCTGCAAGGCTGCTCTTCCAGGGAATAACCTTCCTCCTTTGGGTCTGCACAGGCGTGCTATGGCATCCTGAAGGTCCCCATTGGGAGCTGGCTGTGCCGGACCTGTGCCCTTGGTGTCCAGCCCAAGTGTCTGCTGTGCCCCAAGAGAGGGGGAGCGCTGAAGCCCACCCGGAGCGGGACGAAATGGGTCCACGTTAGCTGTGCCTTATGGATACCTGAAGTAAGATGGTTTTCAACCTCCTCTGGGGGGTCCAGACCTTGGTTTCAAGGCTTTTGAGGGTGGTCGTTCGTGTGCTAAGTAACAAGGTTGGCTTGGTTTGCCCAGTGGTGCTGAGTCAGAGCCATGGTACTGGGTAGTCGTTGGCTTCTGGGTTTAATTAGCAGCCAATTAAGGGTGGTCAAAGAGGTGGGGTACAGGGGTGCAGAGGTGGAGGCTATTCCCCAGTCTTTGAGGCAGATTAAAGTTAATTTCCTATGCCCATCTGAGATACACAGCAACATCCAGATGAGGAATTAGTTCAGAGGAAACACTGACAGAATTTTTTCCTTGGTTTTGGGGGGTTTGTTTTGTTCTGTTATCCCCATCTATAAATTACCCTGAAAAATAACAAAAATTCCATCTCTCATTCAAACTGCCCCAAACATCCCCCTGTAGGAGTCTTGGGATGGTAGCCAGTGTTCACAACTTGTCTTCTGTTTCATGGCCAGGTTAGCATTGGATGTCCTGAAAAAATGGAACCCATTACGAAGATCTCACATATCCCAGCAAGCAGATGGGCTTTGTCCTGCAGCCTCTGCAAGGAGTGCACTGGAACTTGTATTCAGGTATGTGACTCAGCCCTGAAGGAGCTCACACCCCTGGGGTTATGCCTGTAATAGCCACTGGAGATTCTGAGCACACTGCTGGATGTGATCTGGCCAAGCCTTACTCCTGCTCTGACTAAACTTAACAACAGGGAGCACGAGCAGCCATCAGACATCATCAGACATTGTTTGGATTCATTTGGTGTATTGAGTGCTCAGAATCTAGATTCACTTTCTTTGCATACCACAGTGATGTTGCTGTAGTAACACTAATTACTGGGCCTGCAGATGAACTTGGTTTGAAATTGGGAACCTCCAGCAGAAGGGCTTGGTGTAGCTGCCAGAAAAGTCAGATACTCAAGAGATACGTAGCCCAGGTATTTCATAACCCAGTGAGGGTTGGCTGGGAAGCCTGCCAGCTGGGGGCATGTTGGGAAACCCCAGGATTAGGTAGTGCTCACTAGCCTGCTGGCTTGGGAAAATGGAGTATTTACCATGTATTGTATTCCCACCTTTTCTGCACACCTAAGGAACCACTGCAGACATCTGATTGCCTGCTTTCCTCACAGCAGCAGCAGGCTGAGGAGGGCACAGTCTCTTTCCAGACCAAAAGCAGGATGCTTTGGGCTTCCCTGTGACAAAAGTGGGATAGAGCTTCCCAGGCTATGATCTCTCTTCTCTGGAAGAGCAAAGAGCAGAAGCTTCCACCCCAAATATAGCACACTTGGTGTGAGATCATTTGGGGAACCTTCCCTACATCCAGATGTTCCTCCTGCTTCCCCTTGCTCAGCCAGTGGGAGGAAGGTGCCAGTTGCTTCTGTTGGCAGAGCAGGTGTCAGTCTTGGCGTGCAGGGAGGGGTGGAATGACTGAAATACTGGGAGAAAGTTTGGGGTGTGCTCCAGTCCCCACTGATCAGCTCCTGCATGGCAGTGGGAGCTGCACCTGGGAGCTGGGAGTATGCAGCAGTAACTACTGGGACCAGAACAGCTGACTGGGTGCAGAAGGGTGATAGGAACAGGAGATCTGCAGGCTCTGCTTTGGGTTTAACACTTTAAAGGGAGCTGTTGAAAAAAAAATCCATTCCCTTCACCCGAAATGAAATCTCAGAATACTTCTTTAAATCTCTAGCGTTGACTCACTTCTGGTTTGGTTTTTTGGGTTGGTTTTTTTTTGATGGCTCTGGGTGGATCTGCTTATTCACCCTGCCAGATGGAGATACTGTGTCATAACAGCAACTGCTTTCAAAGAACGGAAGGGCAGGGAAGGAGGCAAACAGGCTTGGCAGCCTCTAAAAGAATTCAGCTTCTCTGAGGCTTCATCCTCTTAGCAGTGGCGTGGCATGGGGAGCTGTGAGATCCCAGGGACCACGTGGCTTTGCATTAAAGGTCACCTGAGATGGAACAGGAGCTTTATTGTCTCATGTGCTGGCAGCTCAGGGCTTAGGAGTCTTCACGAGGTTGTCCCCGGGGTGTTTGCTGAGGCCACCTGAGCATGCTGGGGATGGTTTTGCTTCAAGGAAAAGGGGAGAAGGAAAGAAAAACCAAACAAAAAACTCAACCCCTCAAGCAGTGTCTTTATTCAAGGATTTGTGGGGTAAATCAACAAGTTCTGCCCATAGATAAATAAACATACTCGGTGCTCACCAGCAGCACAGAGCTGTGCTTTGGAAGCTCGTGTTTATGGAGCATAGTTTTGCTGAGTGCCTGTTTGTGCAGGTGTCATTTAACTACCTTTGTCAGCCTTTTGGTGACCCAGCTCTGGAAGGAGGAGGTTGGGTTTTGTGACAGCACTGAGCTTTTCTCCTTGGCAGCAGGGTGCTCCTGGTGGAGCAGGTCTGGGGAAGGAAGGGGTCTTGCTTCCAGAAAGGGGTTCTCCAGGTGGCTGGTTGACAGCTTAAGGAAACACCCACCTCCACCACATTTGCAGAGCAAAACATGAGATGTTTTTACACAGGCATCTCTCTGCCTCGAGGTGTTTTTCCTCATCTGAATTTGGCCATCAAAACAGAAACAAATCCAAGGAAACCTGAGGAAGGGCTCCCTGCTGCTCTCCAAGCCTTTGACCTTGCTGCTTGCACATAGTTCCTTCCCTTGCTGTCTGGTACAGAGCTGTGTTCCCAGTGTAACACTGTGTGGCCATAACCCAGCCAGAGCTCCTAGATCCTGGGCAGGGATGCAGCCCTCTCCCTGGCTCCTGCTAAGGGGAAGCCATGACTTCATGGTGGTTCTTGTGGTCAGACATCAGGAGATGCCAAAGAGAGCTCAGTATCCAGCAGGAATTTTCTCATGGGGATTGCTGAGATGGAAAAGAGAGTGCCAGGAGCCAGGCTCTGGCACAGCTTGAGTCCTGACCATGCTTGCTTGGGATCCAGCCCCTTCCCCACCAGCTCCCTCCTTGCTTCTTGGAGGAGAAGAGCTCACCAGGGCCTTTCAGCTCAGCACAAAGCACCAGGTCTCCATTAAATCCTGGCAGGCTTCTCTGAAGGGCACAATCTTTTGCTGTCATCAGCTTCCAGCTTTCTTTTTGTTGTTTTTTGGGAGAAAAAGCCCTCAGAAGTCTTGTCCACCACGCTCCCCTCCACTACTCCTTGCTGACCCCATCCCTTCAGTTGCTTGCGCCACTGGGATAACTGGTGTGGTGGTTCCCAGAGAACCCATCCTCCTGCTATGATGAAACTGCCAATTTTGGCTGAGAAGCTCTCCCAGGATCCAGACCATCTGTGGTCACTGCAAATCCCGTGGTAGTTGTAGGGAGGCTGCAGGATTGTTGTGGCTGATGGCTTGGCTGGAGTTCAGCACCGGTAATTAATTTTTTCCTTCCTGAGTTCCCCTCTCAGGTCTGTTGGAGGAGCCTCTTCCTTCCCCTCCAGCCCCAAGCTGCACCACTGGAAGCTGGTAAACTTCTGTTTGAATTCCCTTGGCAAATAAAATCATCCCTCTGTTTCTTCCCCAGTAAGAGGGATTCGAGGGCTAATTAACAACCCACGTTAATCTCTAGGTGCAGTTTTCATGCTTCTTTCTCAGAATTCAAGGTTGGCTTTTCCTGGAGAAGCAAAACACGCTGAAATCTTCGCAGGAGAGGTGCTATAAGAGAAGGAAGCAGGGTTGATAATGAAGCAGAGCTGGGGGCTGTGCCAGGCTTTGGGGGCTGTGCCAGGCTTTGGAACCTGGTTCACCCTGCGACGCAGATCCCTCCATCCTGGGAAGAGCAGCTTCGTTCCAGTGCCATTCTGGGATGGATCACTATGTTTTGATTGTCATTTTCTGCTGAGGTCCTGGGGTAGCCGTGGCCACTGGGTCTCTTTGTTGCCCTGTCAGCCAAGCTGCCTCATTATTTTCCATTTGCATTTTGGGTGCAGTTTGTGCCAAGCGCCGCTTGCCATCTGTCGGAGGAGAGCTCTGGGATGGGTGTCACTCCTTCTGCTTTATTCCTAAGGTGGGGTGTTGGGTTGTTCCTGGCAGAAGTCCTAGCAGAAGTCAGAGCCATGTTGCTAACACCCCTATGGGCACTGGGGCAGAAATGGGAGGGGGGGGGACATGGCTCTGTGGGTCTCCTTGGTTGGCATCACTCACCGGTAGCAGTGAGTCCTGGGCACCCATTTTACCCACTGTTCGTGGGCACCCCCAGCTGCCAGCCCCAAAACAGACAGGATGGAGTGCAGCAGGTGTATGTCAGGAGTATAGCAGGTGGATGTCAGGAGTGTATCAGTTGTATAGCAGGAGTATATCAGGAATGTAGGAGATGTACATCTAAAGTATAGCAGAAGTATGCCAGGAATATAGCAGGTGTATGTCAGGAGTATAGCAGGAGTATGCCAGGAATATAGCAGGTGTAGGTCAGGAATATGGCAGGTGTATATCAGGAGTATAGCAGTTGTATGTCAGCAGTATAGCAGGTGTATGTCAGGAATACAGCAGATGTACATCAAGAGTATAGCAGGAGGATACCAGGAGTATAGCAGGTGTATGTCATGAGCATAGCAGGTGTATTGTCAGGAATATATCAGTTGTATAGGAGGAACGTGTCAGGAATACAGCAGGTGTACACCAGGAGTATAGCAGGAGTATGTTGGGAGTACATCCAGAATACACCAGGAGTACATCAAGAGTTTCATTACCATCTTAACTTTCCAGGTGGCAAAGGCTCCCAAAGCCCAGGAGCTGTTTTGGTGAGGAAGGGTGACTCCCTCAAGTGACATCTCACCTCCTTGTGCCTGTGCTGGCTCTGGGGCTGTAGCAGCTCTGAAAGCCACTGTGTGACAGGTGCCTGCTCCAAGTACATCTGGGTGCTCCAAATCAGGCTGGGCTGCCTCTGCCCCTCCTTCTGTTACCTAAACCAACCATTGGAGAAGGGAGCTGGTCCTTCATCACAGCACTGGGTGCACTGGGCTGACACCCCAGCTCTTCCCACTGGTTTCAGAGGCTTTGGAGCTGGGGAAAGGTTGGCCAGGGGTTGCCTGTGCTTTTCTGGGCCCTGGCAGCCATGCAAGGCTCTCATTTTCATGAGCACCAGCAGCTTGGTAAACAGAGTCAAAGGGAAATTATTTAAAAGCAGCAATGTCAAAAGTTAACATGTTGGGTCACTGAGCAGGAATTCAGGGCTGATGGGATGAAGATAAAAAGCCATAAAACTTCTGCTTCTCAACTACTGCCACATTAATAGCATTTATTTATTTATTTTTAAGAATTCAAGTGCAGCAAAGCCCCAGTCAAACTCTGCAGCATCCCTAACGGTTTGATGGGTTGGCATCAAACAAATAGGAAACTTCACATGCCTCTGTCTGGTCCTTCAGGCCACAGTGGCATCTTCACCCCCCCCCACCCAGAACAATTCCTCTTGGAACGCTGAAATACGGTGCCTGCAGTAATAGCCCACTTAAAATGTCTCATTATTGCAATTTAACTGGTCATTAGCAGCTGGAGTAGACTGATTTCTTATGGGTTATGTTTGAAATAATTACCTAATATTCTGAGCCATTAGAAACCAGTCGATGAGTAGAGGGGGAGGTGGTGCCAATGTGGGCACTAGCACAGTGCTGGCTGGGGGGGGGGGGGGGTTCCTCTGTAGAAAACCAGGCTTAGGTTTGTTGTCTGGGGAGTCCAAAGCAATTTTAGTATCACAGAATCACAGGGAAATTGGTACATTTCTCCATCAGGAGAAATCCACAGACAATCTTTGGCTGTTGACATATCTTGGAAGTACCATTGGAAACCCCTATTTGTGGCAGGTGAAAGATAAGCAGGGCCCACCACAGGGAAGGATTAAAGCAGGTAAATTGGGGGTGCTCACTGATATCTAGTGAACCCTTGAGTTTCTTCTGCTTGGCTTTGTGGTGTCCAACTGATGGCTGAAACTTGGGCAGCAGATCTGTTCCTCCATACGGAGCATCCATCATTTCATGGGAGACGCCATCACTCAGTTGGGTGTCGCCGGGTTCTTCACAAGCACTTGGTGGTCCCTTTGTGCTGGTAAGTGTGTGTCCCCCCATCCTGGTGCTGCTGGCCATAAGCCCTTGTCCTTCTCCCTGCAGTGCTCCATGCCCGCCTGCGTCACCGCGTTCCACGTCACCTGCGCCTTCGACCACAACCTCGACATGAGGACTATTCTGGCGGACAACGACGAGGTGAAGTTCAAGTCCTTCTGCCTGGAGCACAGCACCGGGGCCACCAAGTTGCCCGAGGAGGCAAGGACAGAGCCAGACCAAGCCCAGCTGGACTTGGAGAAGGTCACGCTGCGGAAGCAGAAGCTCCAGCAGCTGGAGGAGGACTTCTATGAACTCGTGAAGCCTTCGGAGGTGGCGGAGAACCTGGACTTGAGCGAGTCGCTGGTGGATTTTGTCTACCAGTACTGGAAGCTGAAGAGGAAAGCAAATTCCAACAAACCACTGCTGACACCAAAAACAGATGAAGTGGACAACTTGGCCCAGCAAGAACAGGACGTTCTCTACCGACGCTTAAAGCTCTTCATGCACCTCAGGCAGGACCTGGAGAGGGTGAGTACAGCTTGTCCTTCAGGGGTGTGCCCATCTGCTCCATCAGGGCTGCTTACATGTTCCTCTGGAGATGATCTGGTGCCACCCCCCTGCTCCTGCAGGGTCACCCAGAGCAGGGGGCTCAGCAGCACAGTGTCCAGGTGGGGTTGGATCTCTTTGGGAGACTCCACAACCTCTCTGGGAAGCCTGGGCCAGGCTCTGACACCCTCACTTCAAAGAAGTTTCTCCTTCTGCTCAGGTGGAGCCTTCTGGGTGCCAGTTTGTGCCTGGTGCCCCTTGTCATGTCACAAGGCACCACTGACCAGAGTCTGGCCCCACCCCATTGCCCCCTTTACTTTGGATATTAATCAGCTCCCCTCTCAGTCTGCTCTTCTCCAGCTGAACAGCCCCAGAGCTCTCAGCACAGAGATGCTCCAGGCCCCTCTGCATCACCTTTGCAGCCTCTGCTGGACTCTGTCCAGACAGTTCCTTGTCTCTTCCTGTCTCCTTGTTCCCCCTTGACTCAGTTCAACTTATTTAACAGTTGTGCCTCTTCCTCTGGAGCATTGCTCAGAATACCAGTGTGTGTATCATCACTGCCAAAACACTGGCACTGCTGAAGGAATTTAGTGGTGGGCTTAGCCAGGGGTTCAGCAGAGCAAATGCCAGCAGGGTCAGGTGTCACTGCAGGGTCAGGTGCATGGAGGGCAGGTGATGCTTCTTCACTGAGTTCTTGGTAGTATCAGACCACAAAATATTCCTGTGCTGCCCCTCAGATGATTTCCAACATCCAGGCATAGGAAGATTTCATCATTTACTTCCATGAAACATCAAAGCTGGGGGAGTGGCAGGAGCCAGCAGCAAGACTGGGCACTCCCTGCCCTGCTGCAGCCAGAACTGGGTCGGCTCCTTGGGGAGCTGCTGGTGGAGGCAGAGCTGGAAGATGCAGCCCAAGGATGCAGCCAGAGGATGCAGCTGGAGGAAGCAGCTGGAGGATGCAGCACTGAACAGCCTGGTAGAGGCGAGGGAGCAGCCACCTCCAGAGCAGCTTTTTGGGGTCGAGAGAGTGCAGGTGGAACAGCAGGGCCACAGTTGCTCCATGGAGGGAAGGAGCAGGGCTGGGGCAGAGGCAGGCTGAGGAGGAGCAGCAAAGATGAGAAGCAGTGAGGGGAAGAAGCACAGGACCTGGAGTGAGGTGGCAGGGAGCAGCCAGGCTGGGGACCACCACAGTGGTGACGCTGCTGGAGCAGGGACAAGGGCACAGTGTGGAGCAGGAGGCAGAGATGCCCAGGCTGGCACATGGGGGGCAAGCTCCTTTTGTACTTCAAACCTGAGTCCTGTGTGGTCCCCTTGCTTCTGCCAGAGGGCTGAGACCTGCTTGGGTCCCCTCCTGACAGCCCACCCGGGATGCAAAGCTGTGGAAGGGCTCAGGGGGTTTCTGGGAGGTGGTAAAGAAGGAGGAAAGCAGGCAAATAGCATTGATTGGATCTGGTGGAGGTGGTGCCTTGAGTAGGGGGGGCAGCAAGAGCTGCTCCCCAGGAGGTGAAAGTGGGAGTGATGATGCCCCTCCAGTGATGTTGTCCCTGCCTGTTCCTGAAGCCTCTCTCCAAGCTGCTGTGGGTCTACACCATAATTTAACCCATGGGGAGAAGAAAGACAGTGCAGGTGAGCACAGTGTTCATGTCCAGTGAGGTTTCAGCTTTGGATGAGTCCATCCTGGTCTCTCACTGCCCTACCCCATGGGAATCAGAGCCTGAGATCCTTCTCCTGTGTAACATCAAATGGATTTCAAGTTATATTAATCTCTGCTCTGGCCCTAGCAGCCTTCATCCCTGGGAACATCACTGCTACCACTCTGCCCTGCTGTCCCTCCTTTGCTCCTGCCTTGGCTGCATCATTTTTCCTGCTTGGTGTCTGGCTGGGTTGGTGCCACCAGCACCAAGCTGTAGGCAACAGTCTGAAGCTGCTGGATCCGAGGCTGACAAGCTCAACTCACTTTTTTTCTCCTTCATCTGCTTCTCTAGATTGTAAATCTAAACCAGGCTGCTCCACATCCCTCTGCTTCCACTTGCTCCCAGCTTGACTTCCCCAGCTGCAGTGAACCACTGCTCATCTCAGGGTACAGCACTTGGCTCCAGGAGCTGCTGGAGGCAAAGACAAGGCCCAGCAGCTTCTCTGAGTGTCAAAACAGCACATTGACCATAGTTCTTACTTTTCCAGAGCTGCCTCCAGGCTTCGTGGGGGTCGTTCCCCATTGGAGCTCAGTCTCTGCTTAGCAACTCCCTGCCAGGTTCCACTGCCAGGCCCTGGAAGAGCTGTTTGTTTGCTCTTCTTCCAGAGAGGAGGAGCAATAAATGCTGATGGGATCAAAGTCCAGTGCTCAGATGGGTGATAGGGATGTAAATCCCACTGCTGCCAGCACACCCTGGGTGTGCTGGGTGTCAGCATCACTCACAGTAACCCCTTTCCACTGGCAGATGCTGAAGCATCACACTGAGCAGAGGTCAGAGAATAGAATAGGTGGGTGGCTTTCAGAGGGTGTCCATGGGGACATCACATCACTATTTTAGTGTTTTCAGCCATGAATCTGACAAAAAATGGTTGTGATTTGGGGGCTGTTGGTGGTACCTGGGTCAGAAGCAGTAGGGCAGGTGACATGGGGGCAGGCAGGGTGATGGAGTTTCCCTCTGCCAGCTCCTCACCACTGTCTTACCTGCACTCCACAGAATCACCAAAGAAAAGCTACTACCTGGGAATTCTAATACATCCTAATAATCCCAATCCCCCCTTAAATTTTCTTTTTGTCTTTTTTTTTTTTTTTCCCTCTTCACCTGTTTTTTTTCTTTGAGCTTTTCCCAAAGACTGGTTTTTTTATCTATTTCTAACCCAACCCTCTAGTTCCCCGTTTAATTCCAGCATCTCAGCTTGGCGTGGGGAAGCAGCACTGGGTGGTGGTTGGCTGTGTAAGTGTGTGTAAATACCAGCAGTCTCCAAGCAGAGCAGCAGGGATGTTTTCTTGCAGGAATATCAAATGATAGAGAAGAGATATCACCAAACACTTTTGAGATGCAGGTTGCCAGAGGCAGTTTTTTCCCCATAAAGGAGTTTTAGTGGGATGTTTTCTCCAATCCAGAAGGAAGGAAAAAAAAAAAAAGCAAAAACAAATAACAAAACAGAGAATGTAGTAAAATACAAAATACCCAGTGTATGGATTGCTGGGTTATAATTACAGCCAGGGGATTTAATAGGAAAAAGAGCAGTTGATTCCTGAAGCATTTCCAAATTGTCCTTGGGTAAGACTGATGCCTCAGGGGGTGGCCACTGTTGTCCTGCTGCCTTCACAGCCTTTGGTGGCAGCACCACAGTGGGACACAGTTGTGTCTGTCACTGCCAGAGGCTCCTCACCCCATAGAGACAGTCCCCTAAGCCTGGAAATAGCCCAGAGAGGGTGGTTTGGAGATGAGGAGGAATTGGAGATGTGTGGACAGACCCCCAGACATGACCAGTGCCTACATTCAGACCCCCTCTCCCTCCTACCAGGCAGCTCTGCTCTTTCCCAGCACGGGGAAGCTGAGTGAATGCTGTCAAATCCTGTTAGCTGCCATTAGCATTTTCTGCTTCCTCCAAAGCCCTGATGCCACGGTGACAGAGCCCTGCTCCCCAGCCACCCTCACAAGGGGTGCCACTGGATTTCATCCCTGGGGGGGTGTCACACAGTCAGGGGTGTTCAGCAGCAGCCCCTCGTGAGGAGCAGGGACACACAGACACGTGTCTCCAGTGCTTTGTTGTTTGCCTTTAGGGTTTCCCCTCTTGGGGAAGAAAATGAACTGGGACAAAAGGCACCAGTGATTTGTGGGTGGATGTGGAGCAAGTGTGAGTAACCACGTGGAGGGGCCACATTTGGGGCAGAGGAGCTGCACTGGCTGCTGAGCTGGGCCAGCATCCCCTTGATATTTTGATGTATTTTCTGTGCTCTGGTGTTTGCTTTAGGGCAACAGGTCTGTACCCTGCAACAGGAGTGCTTTGTGGCAGAGAACTGATGCACTGACCCAGGGCACCTCTAACCATTTGGCATCTCCTTGTGCAGGTTTCTTTGCACGTGTGTGATGCAGCTGCTGGGGTGGGGGGATGCTCAGGGCTCTCTGTTTGTCTGCTGGACCTTGGCATAACTGCATCATGATGCTTCTTGTACAGCTTCTTCCTTTCTGAGGTGTCCCAAATCCCTTCAAGGCATTAACTTCTTCATTAGGGCTGAGAACAATTCACAGGAGGTAAGATCATGAAACAAGTCACCTGTTTCTCCTGGCTCCCTTTCCTCTCTATCTAGGTCCCTTTGTGCACTATCAACCACAGAGTTAAGGGTCCTGCTGCAACATGTACTGGAGTTAATCCGGACTAATGGGAGCAAATCAGCAGAAAACTCAGCCCCCTTTGACTCCCTGTGTGCTCCAGTACCTGCTGCTGCCCAGAGTACTGGGAGCAGTGGTGGCTGAGCTGTCCCTCATGCCAGGGCAGAGGCTGGTGGAGCTGTGGTTGGGGGTTCTGAGCTGGCTGAGGCTGGTGGAGGTGTGACTGGGGGTTCTGAGCTGGCTGCTGTGGTTTGGGGTTGGTGCCCCAGGCATGTTGGCAGGTATCTGTCTGCAGGGCTTTGCAGGGAAGCTCTGTTAGGAGAGGGATATGCTGTTGGGCTCAGCAAAGCCTTATCTCTGGAGGTCCCCTCTTTCCTTATGGCTTCTGTATGCCCAGTGCACATGCTAGAAGCTGGTCAGCCCTCATCATCCCTGCTGTGGAGCCAGAACAGAGACACTGAGGCTTTGACTCATTCACTGCATGTTTTTTTTCCTGTAAATCTTACCCAGTGTGGATCAAGAGCCCTCACCTCTAGTCCTGGCACAGCCAAAGAGCCCTGGCAGGGGTGTTGGTGCCATGCAGATGATGGTGAGATGAAGAGGATGGATTCCCCAGTAGCAGGAGTTCCCCAGCTTGAGGGGACCCACTTGGACTCTGCCTAAACCAGACACTGTTCCTTGTGTTTCCACAGGTGAGAAATCTCTGTTACATGGTGACGAGAAGGGAGAAAATGAAACACACCATTTGCAAACTCCAGGAGCAGATCTTCCATCTCCAGATGAAGCTCATTGAGAAAGATCTTTACCCAGGTCAGTACCACTTACCAGAGCTTGTTGTCACAGCCTCATGCCCAAGCTTCAGCTCCCCCCACCCCAGTGAAACCAGAGCTGCCCCCTCCCCTGGGGTATTAACAGAGCACAGTTCATATGTTGACTCTCCACCCATCTCTGGTTCTGTTCAGAAACAGCAAAGCCCTGCCCTGGGTGACAGGAGGGTAGGAGGGGAGTTCCTCCCCTCGCTGGAACTGATCAGAAAGACCAAGGATTTGGTTAGGTGGTGATGCTGAGGCAGCATCTGGGCAACTTCCATGGAGCTGGAGCTGTCTGGGAGGAGATGGCAAATCCTGGGCACGGGGCTGCTGACGTTGGGGTTGATCCATGGCAGCTGGCTCCTTGGCACGGGGCAGCAGCCCCAGCTTTGGACTCTTTGCAGATGCCTGTGTCAAGAATGGAAGGTTAAGCTGTTGGTGGGATGTCTGTCTCTCCTAGAGACCAGCTCCTCTAGCTCTGGGCAGCTGCAGTTCTCTGCTCCACATACCTATTAGTGAAGAACATCACACTGCTGCCTGCAAAGCCTCTGGCAGTTTTTGTTAAGGAACTGAACTAAAGCTGGTTTCCTTCTGGCCTATTTTTTTTTTTTTTTTTCTCCTTTGCACAAGCAGTGCTGGAGCCCACAGCTCCCTCTCCCTCCTCCTTCCCCTTCAGTGGCAGGGCAGAGCAAACCCCGTGGCTGCAGAAGAGTTTTTCCAGCAGCAGCATCTGGCTCTTTGGCAGCTTCTGCCGACGGTTGTTGTGTTTGTGGCTTTGGAGTTGCTTTTGAAGTCATCACATGGTTGGGGTTTCTTCAGGAACTGTCTGGGCTGAGCTTTCCTTGACAAAAGTTTCCTTTGACTAAAGTTTTGGAGGCTGAGGAGTTGAGATGTTTGTGATTTGGGAGCCTTGCAAATTCCTCTCGATGGCCAGAGCCAGGTGGCAATGTGAAGCAGGGGTGGCCAGGACCCTCGGGGTGTGCTGGGGAGGGAGATGTGGCTGCTGCAAGTCTCAGGCCCTGTGAAACAGGGCCAGTGACACTGTGTGTTGCTCTGCATGTCCCCATTGAACCAGCACTACTGGTGCCCAGCCTGGGCACACACAAACTGGTCTTCCCAGCTTGTTCCACCCAGCACTGAGCATCCCAGGAGCCACCCGCTGGCTCCCAGCAGTGATGCTGCTGATGGGAGGTCCAGCTGGGGAATAATGGTGGAGAAAAGACAGGAGCAACAAAATCCCATCCTGGAGGCAGATGCCACATGCTGCTGCTGCTGCTGCTGGGCTCTGCAGGTCTCAGGGGGCACTCCAGGGGACTTGTGATGCTCTTCAGTCAATCTGGGTGAGCCCTGGTTAGCATTTGCAGCTCTCAGAAGGGGGCCAGGCACAGGGTCCTTTGCCAGGAAGGTTTTTTGAGCTCACCTCCCTTGCAAACAGGGTGTTAGATGGCAGCTGGAGTTGCTCTTGGGGACCTGTGCTCCCCAGAATGCCTCTGAGAGTCCCACCGCCAGTGCACACCCAGCCCTCTCTCTGACACAGCAATGGGCTGGGAGTTGGCAGCTCCTGCCAGTGAGGGCTGGGGTGGGTGAGCCAGGACCCTCCCCAGCAGGGTGCAGATGCCCAGCAGTGAGGGGCAGCTGGGTTGGGGCTCTGCTGCTCTGTTTCAGGGCTGGCAGTGGAAAACCTTACTCAGGGAGGAGCACAAGTGCCATTGCTGTGCTGTTTGTTCTGCCTGGAGGGGAGTGATCAGAATCAAACCCATGGTGAGAGGGTGACTCAGGCAGTGGCTGCTGTGCAGCCTGTGTAGGATTTGATGCAGATGTTCTGCTCTCCTGCCACAAACACTTGGTGTTCACTGATTCCCTCTCTGAACCCACCCAGCTGAGCTGCTCATCCCTCCAGGGTGGCCTTTTTGGTTGAGCCTGGGCAGGGGACCTGGCTCCTGCAAGTCACTACTCCAGGGGAGAGTCCAAGTAGAAGAACTTGGTCCTGGGATCAAGTTTGGGCACTTGAATCCTTCCGTGCCAGGGGGACATTAGGGACCTGAGTGCCTTGGGCACCAGTGCAATGGTCTCCTCAGCTCAGTAGGAGTTCCCTTGCCAGGATGCAGCATCAGGCCATAAGTGTGGGAGGAGAGGATGGTCCAGTGAGCTGTGACCGTGACAGCACAGGCAGGAGCAAAGCATCAGTCCTTATCTCCTCCTCAGGGAGGGAATTACTTATCTCCTCCTCACACTGCTCTCCAGGTCCTGCCTCACAGCAGGAACGAGCACCAGGGACAAAAGGGATGGTTGGGGTAGAGGAGATCAGAGAGGGGCTCCCCCTCCAGCTGCCCTTCCCGTGGCAGCTACACGGCCATGCCCACACATGGCATTGCTTAGTAGAGCCACACAAAGCTGTGTGGTGCTTCTTTCCTGCTTCAGCTCCAAGCTGTCCCATCTCAGTCCCGTTCCAACCATTACAGACCCCAGTGCTGCCAGTTTGCTGAGCCTCCTCCGTGCCAGTTGGTGGTACTTAGAGCTGAAGATGCTCAGCACCCAGCAGGACCAAAGCTGTGGGTATCTCGCTGCTGCATTTCCCATCATTATGAAGCCATTACTGGTTTGAAAGTGGAAGGGACTGGTTTCTGAAGCCTCCTCTCTGCACAGCTCCTGACCAGGCTTCTCTTCAGGCCTGGGGTTTGCTGGAGAAAAGACAAAGTCAGTGTTATTTTGTCTGGATGAGGCCAGTTTTTAACTGCTGTTCCGGTAGCTATCGACCAAAATCTGCTGGAGTTATTCCAAAGATGGTTTTGGCACCAAGGATTTTTTTGGAATGGCTCCCACCTAAAAAAAAAACAAAAAAAACCTCAAAACTGGAGAGGTTTATTTTTCACGCTGACAAATGATCATTTAAGCAGGAGGTTTTTAATCAAAGTGAGTGAGAACTGCTGGTGTAAAATGAACCCACCTCTCTCCCCCCTGTTATTTTTCTTGCAGGGAGTGGAAAATAAAACACTGCCTGGCTTTGAAACACGGCTGCTGTTTTGACAGGTTCCTCTTCAAAAAGTCCTGCTCGGGTTTCTCTTTAGCCCCATTGTGCTGTCTAAACAAAGTTAAGATCTTTATTTTGTAAGCTAAGTGAAAACTGTCTGCCTTTCTCCAGTTATTTGTCAGGGAAGGAGTAAATCTCACTTCTTGCTTTTGCTTTTCTTTCTTGCAGTGAGTCCTTTGCTCAGGGGGGGTTCCTGGCTTGGCTGTAACCCCTCAGACTGGGGCAGGTGCAGTGCCAGTCCCCTCCCCTGCTCACCCAGTATGTTCCCAGTGCCATACAAGGGGAGAGTGGAGGTTATTCCCTCAGACCCAGCCAGCCCCCAGCCTCTCTGCTGAGGCTGTTTGCAGGTCTGCTGCTGGCCAACCTAATAAACTGATTTCTTTCTTAAAACAATTGCTCTGATAGCTGGTCAGACTGAAAAACTGCATCTGGCCTCTGCTTCCATCAGCCACCCACAGGCTGGTTTAAGGGCAATATCCTACCCCCCCGAAAATAAGTTTTAGGCTGGACTTGTGTGGGAGAATGACGTGTAGCAGAGTAAGTAAAAACTGCTGAAGTATTTTGCTTGGCAGTACAAGTCATACTTTTATAGGGTGTTTGTCCTGTTTACCCAAGAAGAATAAATCCAGGAGAAGTTCAAAGCCATGTAGAAAATACTGATTTTTTAGCATAGCAGAGTTACCTCGCTGGTTTTCCATGGGCTGTATTGCTCCTTTTGCCTCCTCCTTTTGCTTAGGCTCAATGCACTGCTTCAGTTTTACAGCTTGGGGGGTTGTTTTCAGTATAAGTGTGAGCAGTTACTTGTGAAAGGTCAAATGAAATCAAGTCTGCTTTAAAGTGCTGCTGGTACCACAGCTGTCAGATGGGCTTTGCAGCTGAATCCCCCCAGGAGATGCTCTTGTCTGTGATGGGTGACACACTGTCAGGTTAGGAGGTCCCCATGTTTCCTGAAGGTGTTTGAGCAGGGTGTGGAGTTCCTTCTGCTGCACCCACAGGTCCTCACCCCACAATCCCTGTCCCAGTTGGCCACATTGGTGGCTGTAGGGTCTCCTGTATTCAGTGGGGTGGCTCCTGTGGCCACACCAAGTTCATGGCCAAGACCCAAACCTCTTGTATATAACCTGCAGGGTTCAGATTTTCTTCTTGTGCAGAGACCTTCACCCACAGTTGGCCAAAAAGTGGCCGCTGTCCTCCCTTTGGCTTGGAGCTGTTAGCAGGTCTGGTCCAGGTCTCCACAACCAGGGGTGTACCCCAGGGGAACTTGCTCACCCCAGCATCTCTGATGCCTCGTCTCACACGGAGTTTTCCTTTCTTTCTAAAAAATGCCAGAACAAACTGGAAAGAAGACAAAGGGTAAGAAAAGTGACCCAAGAAGGAAAGGAAGAGATGGTAGAAAAAATAGTCCCGAGAAGAAAGAGAAAAGGAAATCAGTCAACGAAACTGTATTGGGACAACTGGGTAAGTCTGATTTTATGGGTGCAGAGTTGAGCTGGAGGTTAAAGAATCCCAACCCCTGATCCCTCCTGCACGTACATGCCAGAGTTGCACTCGAGGCCAGGGAAGCCTCTTCCATCTCTCCCTTGTGAGCATCAGCCTGAGTTACCAAGGTCCTGTGGAGAGACCGTGTTGGGGACGTGGTCCCTGGCGGGGCAGGGGGTGTAAAATCCACCCCACAGCCCCAGGGCTTGTGCCTGGCTTGGGAGAAGGTGTCAGGAAAGCTGAAAGCACCACTTCTCATCCCAGTGATAAAATCAGACTTACCCACCCCCTCATAGGGCTGATTCCCCACCCCGTGCTGTAAACTGCTGGTGATCTCAGCACGTGGGCTGTGCATTCTCATGGTATATACTGCCTGGGACCATGCTGGTAGTGCCAGGAGCATCCAGGAGGTGGGCACAAAGCACAACCAGCCTCTTCAGTTTGCTCAAGGCTGGTGCTTCACCCACCTCCAGCTCTTCCCATGCTGCTGCTTGGCTGGGGAGGGAGTGAAAAACAGAACAAAAAAGGGCTTTTTTGGACAAGATCCTGATTTTTACAACACATTCGTGTTTTCTTCGGATTCCTCCTGCTCTGTCACCTCTGCCAGCATGTGGGGCAGGAGGTGAGGAGTTCCCAAGTGCTCAGCTACCCACGGGGCCAGTGTGCCAGGCCCTTGAGCAGTCAGAGAATGCTGTAAAACCCTCCTGGAGGTGCAGAGAGATTCTGCAGGAGGTCTGGGCCACCTTGCCTTGCTCTGCTTTGCCCGTTGCTCACCCTGACTTTGCTGCTTTCTGGGCATCTCAGAGCTGTTTGGTTTTGGGCAGGATGCCCTTTAGGAAAAGGGCAGAAACTTTGGATTTTCTGGGACAGTCCATCCAAAGATGGAGGGATGTCTCTGAGAAAAGCTGCACCACTGCAAGCCTGGGAAAGCTGGTGGCTCACCCAGAGCTTCACCAGGATCTTGTAACCACTTGGAATTTGTTGTGGGTTTGAAGCATCACTTGGGGCTGCAGTTAGGGCCAGGGCAAGGTGGGCTTGGCAAGACGAGTGCCTGAGTACCACGTGATGTTCTGAGCTCCTCCCTGCTCCTGCTTCTCCATCCCTGCATTGGGCTGGTGCCAGGGCGAGGGGCTGGACCATAGTGACCTGTTAGGAGCTGCAGAGCTGCCACCTGAGTGGCACATCTGAGCTGGCATCTGACCTGATTCACATCCCCCAGTGCCGCCCTCAAGGGGCATTGCACAGGCTGTTTGCTTTGTCCCTGCTCTGGTTGGTCGCTCTCTCCTGCTCTCAGAGATAATTATGAGGAAGTTTTCCAGCTTTTTCCATTCCCAAGTGTCATCGCTGCTGCTCCTCTGCTTCAGTTTTCACACCTCTCCAAGATGTTCTCAGACCTGCCTCTGGCCCTTCCCTTTGCACACAGACTTGGCACCGATCCCATCACCCCGCTGACCACCCGGCTGGGTGCTGTCCAGGGTTTTGGCAGCACATGATGTCCCAGCTGCAACTGCTCCCCAGGGAACCTGTCACCCCCTCTCCTGGGCACAAATCCCGCTCCAGTAGCAGTCACCAGTTTTTTAGGCTTATACCTGGATCATCTGTCTGCCACCTTTGTGTGGGAATGGATTTCCCAGCCGGGCTGGGGTGGGTTGGGGCTTCACATCTTGGCTTCAGGAAGATGCTGGTGGACTGTTGGGTGTGGGCACCACTGGAGTTGTTCTGTGGCCTCAGTGAAGCCCAGATTCAGTGTTAGTGTTGGGCAGTCTTCTGTGCCCCACTGTGGGGTGTTACCATTCACAGAATCACAGAATGTTAGGGGTTGGAAAGGAGCTAGAAGATCATCTAGTCCAACCCCCCTGCCTGAGCAGGGTCACCTAGACCAAGTCACCCAGGAACAGATCCAAGTGGGTCTTGAGTGTTTCCAGAGAAGGAGACTCCACAACCTCCTTGGGCATCCCGTTCCAGAACCATTGACCTTCTGTGTGTTCCTCCTGTGCTGGGGAGTTTTGGTGAAGCAGGTGGTGTTGCCAGAGGGCATCGTGGCTGTTCCTGGCTTCTTAGGCCATCTTCTCCCCCTTTTTGTATTTTTCCAGGCTTGTCCACCTCCTTCCCCATCGACGGGACCTTCTTCAACAGCTGGTTGGCGCAGTCGGTCCAGATCACCGCCGAGAACATGGCGATGAGCGAGTGGTCCCTCAACAACGCCCACCACGAGGACAGCACCCCCGGCCTCTCCGAGGAGCTCCTCCAGGACGAGGAGACCTTGCTGAGCTTCATGATGGACCATTCCCTCAGGTCCCCGTTCAAGCAGAGCGAGGCCACGAAGAAAGTCAAAAGCAAAACGAGAACGAACACTAAGAAAAAACCGCCCAGGAGCAGCCCCCCGGCCACGGGCGGGAGCCACCCAGAGAGCTCGGAGCCCTGGACTAACAACGCCAGCGACTTGTCGGACGACGCCTCCAGACCGGGATTCGCTCCCGATTCCAGGCCCGGCAGGTCGGAGAAAGGGGCGGCGAAGCTCCCCGCCGACCGCAGAGGGACGGGCGAGGCGAAGAAGGCGGCCAAGAAGGGCTCTCTCCCCAAAGCCGGCGAGGCGAGGGGCTGCCTCAGCAAGGAGGAAGAGGAGGAGGAGGAGCCGCCGCGCTGCGCTCAGCCGGAGCCCAACCCGGCGGCCAAAGTGCCTGACTCCGTAGGTAGCCCCAAAACCGTCGTGCGGTTCAAATTACCAAAGGAGAGCCGAGGGCCCC
>JANHGL010001171.1:0-26497 GCA_024611195.1 Ceyx melanurus
TTCCTTCCTTCCTTCCTTCCTTCCTTCCTTCCTTCCTTCCTTCCTTCCTTCCTTCCTTCCTTCCTTCCTTCCTTTCATAGCCCAAATTCAGAAATATACTCCTTCATTTTCATCTTTCTGTAAAAACATTATAATTCTTTACAGGGTTATTAAGTAATAATCTGTGCAATATTACTAATTGATTTTTTATCAATCTCTTCTTGTGAAGCTGAAAAATTTAGTCGGACAGAGAAAGAAATGTAGTCTGTTGTTTTATAATGGGCGAAAAAGTATGATTCTACTTTAAAATACTGAAAAGTTCATTTGTTCCAGACTTTAATGGGTCTTTTTCTTTTGGTGAGTATGCATCTATCAAAATTAGTATCAAGGCATCACATATGAATGTTTCTGATAATTCATAAAGACTATTTTCCCCTGGGATAAATTAATTCAATTTCTGTCTACATGTTTCTGTCAGCAGCCTTATGCTATACTTCAATTACTAAAAAACCCTATCTGCATCATGTGTATGCCATTGCTTTTCCAAAAGCAGGAAAACTAATCTGTTGAACAAAAAAAACAACAAAACAAAACAAAACAAACAAACAAAAAATTAATTGTACCACCATTATAACTCTTTCAGTTAGGAGAGTACCTAAAACCTCAGTGTAGAGACTGAAATAATGATCAGGGACAATATATGATGATATTACTTTTTCTGAATTTAATAAGTAAATTATGTTCATGCATATTAGCAGACATGAAAAAAAAATATATAAACCCCCCATTTTAGCACAGTGCTAGACATGAATTATGGAAATTATCAGCAATTACTGAAAAAACTACATATTCCCTCCATGTAAAGTAATGAATACAGAGAATTTTTATAAAATATCTACATTTTGAAGAAATTCAGTATTCTATTAATATAGCTGTATAAATATGTTCAAGTATTAATGGCAGAAGTTTAAAAATTAAATATTTTATAACAGCTCTGCACTTCCACAACTGTTTCTAGGCAAAGTTTTTTAAAATATTTAGGGCAAATAATTCAAAAACATAAAATTGAAACAGAAACCAAGTAACATTTTCAAATACCTAAGTGTCTGCAAGCAGCAAAATATGCAGATGGGGCCTAGCTGGAATTGCAGATACTGGCCTGTGACATGCTTACTAATTAATCCCTTGGACTGTTTGCTATTAGTTATGCAAAGCATGAGAATCACTTGAGCTGGATGACATATTCCTGAAGAGCTATCATCCCATGTTACAAATAGAAGTAAATAATATACAATACATTTGCTATGACAGCATTAACTAAGTTCTGCAGTCCTATGGGCTGAACACAGATACATGTGTCAATGTACTCTTCAGAAATCAGTGAAAAAAAAAAAATCTCATTTCCTTTCTTAAAGTTGAACAAAACCATTTTAATATTCTCTGAATGGACTTGCCTTGGAAATTACTTCTATATTCAAGTTATATATAAATCCTCTTTAGCCTGTTAGCCTGGTCTGATGTTACTGAGAAAAAATAGATGAGAATCATGTCCAACATTTTTCCTAGACTAAGTCAAAGGACTTCTACAAACATGAAGTTAACGATCAATTGACAAAATTTACACTGACTGATCCAGTCAGACTAAAGAATTCTGATTTTTTAAGACACTTTAATTTCTTTTAAAAATGAAAACAAACAAACCCTCAAATCAATCCCTGCAACATAAAAGTCAAACCTATACTTTCCCTGATTATGAAACATTTCAATAGACAAATTCTTGTAGCTGAGAGGGCAAACACTTTTTTTTGCATTGCTTAATGCACTGGCAGAGGTATCCAGGCACTAAAATGATTGCACATGATAAGAGTGTGTGTAGAATTAATTGATCTGATCCACAAACACACAGCACCAGCTTAGTTTTCTTTATCTACTGTTGGTAACAGCAAAACACATCTAAACTAAACCAAGTCCACAACCAGTGGGAAGAGACAGAATAGCACTCCCATTCTCTGCAAAACGTGCTCAAAAAGCAATTAGGATAAGGACCTTAATTTATTGAAGTGTTGTTTACATACTGATTTGGAAGGGCCAGGCACTAGGGAATGATTGACAGAAGCTTCAGTTTGTGTGGAGAGACTTGTAGAGAACCTGGAAATAAAAGACGTTTGCCTGTGGAGCACTGAATGTGACCAGCAGAAACAAAATATTACAGGAACCAGAGAATTAAAGTGAATTTTTAACCTCTTTCTCTCACTGTTCTTTTCCTCTTCTTCCTACCCCCAGCATCCCTGAGCTGTACATGTGATACTCTTTGGTTAGTACAGGCAGGAAAGTAGGCAGTAGGGAAAAAAAAAAACAAGCAAGCAAAAGACTTTCAGCATTTTGGAAAGAAAACAAGAATGAATACAGAGAAGCAGGAAATGAGGATACACTTGGAACAATATGATACCATAAAATCAATTATTCAGAAGAATCAAGAGATTGGGTTAAAAGCATAGATAGAAAATGACAGCATCAGCAACAACAAGAAAAAGTAATGGGTAAAACACTGTGCACTGTTCCTGAACAATCATTTTCCCTGGCTTATGTAAATGCTTGTGTGGACCTTCTCATTTTCTGTATGAGGCTGCAGTATAACCATAGTACATCAAGGGAGAAGGCAGCATTTTGCTGTCATTGCTCAAAACAGTCCTTCAATAATTAAATAGCCATAACCTGAAGCTCACCAGGCATTTAGAGCATCAGAAGTAGTGCTGGTACTGATAGGTTTGTGGCTGAGTGGAGACCTCACAGAAGCAGGTTAAGTGCAGTGCTTTGGAATTGATTCTTTAGATACTGCCAGCGAAGTAGGGTTTGCTGCTAGAGGCTTTGTGCAGAATTTAACATGGAGGTAAAACTACCAGTAGCATTTGTTTATTCTTGGGCCAAGCAACATTATTTCACCACCAGGCCATACTACAGCAGCTGCTGCACAAAATTTTCCCAACGTACCCCCCTCCCCCTTCTTAAACCTAGCAAGTCACTAATCAACAATCATAAAAAAATAAATTGAATTTGAAATGCAGAGTTAAGACTACAGAAGATTCCCTCTTCCCACATTGCTTGAAAGCATGAGGACATTTCCTACCACCTGACTTTGAGCACATTGAGATTGGAGGCTGGTGTGCACACAGACTGCTGAAAGGCAGGAAGTTATTTCATGAAGTAATTTCAGATAGGAGCCAAAGCTCTGTGTCCCAAATAATTCACTAGGTGATTCTCTTTTTCTTGTTTATACATATGTCCTAGACAGTCTAGCCACGGCATATTAATTGATTAGGTTGTTATGCTTCCCTGATGCCTTAATTTATGCAGTAGGATGAACAAAGCAACCAGAAAGTTCGTTAAGTCAAAAGGAACAGATTCAATGTACCAGTGAATGAATACAGAAAAATTCAGACAGAAGTCCAGTAGATGTTTTTAATGGAAGTTTAAAACATTTTTATAGTGTTGTTAATGTATTTTCTTTTATCATTTGATAAAAAATGTGCAGGTATTCTTAAGACATCCTGAAGATAGCTGACCCTCAAAGCCAACCCTTATGACCCATCTAGACGTAACTTGAGTTTCTTGAACTTGATCTTTCCAATACCTGATTTCATGTACTGATTTTTCTTGACTCAGGCAACTATGCTTTGTGCTGTGCAGTAGTGGTGATTTCCTTGTTTTCACCTATGCAGCCCCAGGTAATTACAGTCTAGGTTCTGGTTGCTACTCTGCAGGAGTCATGTCAAGCAAAAAGGAGCAAGATAAGCCTGTGAATAACAGCCAAGTAGAATTGCAATATTTAGTTTTTTAGAACAATGTATGACTGACTTGAGACATAAAATATCTAAAATGAGGAAGCAGCAAAACCAGACCACTTTTTACTGTAGCCAATATGAGAGGAAGATGTAGAGCTTTGCTATAGCACTTGGAGACATATGAATGATTACATCTTTCCTCTGTGATCTACAAGGATATAGAATTATTTATTTATTCAGTACACCAAGGTCAGTGGGAAACCTCCAGCATTGTCTAAATTATGACTGCATTATGATTTGGAAGATAGCTTAGAGCAAATAATATTTATTTAAGCAGCATTATTGCTACCATTAACCTATTCCTACAATCAGAATTCACATTTGTTCCTTTTTTCTCAATATTTATGCTGACCTATATAGTCAGAAGGCTCACCTGGCAAGGGCATAAGAGAGCAACCAGTTATCTTCAAGTAAGTATCTTTTAAGTAACCTTGGAACAGCCTGATGGAATATTTTAAATTTTGGGGTGTTAAATATTATTCTTTATATATATTTTTTTGTCATGGTACATTATTTTCTCCAGCCCCTGGAACTTGAAATGCTACCCTGTATTCAGTAGATTTCTTAGTACTCACAGAAAATTTAATACAGCTCTGTTACAGAGGAGATTCCTTTCTCAAAGAACTATTATATATTTAGAAGATAGTCAAAGATGGTAATGGTTCAGACTACAGAGAAAAGTCTTCAGCTTAATGTGAATCTGTCTCTTTTCTCTGCCAGGATTTCTTTTCATTGGTCTTTCAGAATGTTCCTGTAAAACACTACTTTCCACAGTCTGTAAGGAGCAGAGGTAGCCCATCAGGAGATGTGTTGCAGGTCTCTACATGACTCAGAGTTCTTACACTCTACAATTGACAGTCTCCAAGTGTAAGACTCTCACATGATTAGGACTCTGATACTTGCAAGGGTGGAATGGAAGCAGCAATAAGGCAGGGGTTAATGAAAACTAGATGTATCTTAATTAATGATAATTGTATCATTTTGATTATACTTTTATTATATTTTTATTATATTTTTTTTAATACTATCTTTGCAACTGGTGCTAAAAGAAACTGCAATGTTTACTTGGATGGCTGCATCTCATTCATGTCAGATGCAGTAAATATGGTCTTCCAGATAGGAAAAATAAAACTTTCTGCAGTCAGTGAGCATACAGACCACCCATTTATTCAGATTTCTGTGTTGGGTCTAAATCTTAATTTCCCAACTTGTCAGGCACTGACAACTTGCTCTTTTACACTTCCCACTGGAAGTTGGAAGCCTCAGGTAAACTGTCCTCAATGGCTCTGCTGAAAAAAAGAGTAGCTATGAGTAAGTGATGCATTTTCTATCTGTTGTCTCTTACTAGATAAATAAGCACATAGTTCAGGGGATTATATTAAAAAAAAAAAAAAAAAAGGCTAAAAGGCTGCTTGATTAGAAAGTATTTTCTCATGCTAGATTCTTGTTACTTACACAGATCTAAATTAACTTGGGACCATGACTTTATCTGACAAATCTGTTTTGTTTTGCTACATAATTTTGCTTGTAAAGCATTTCCTCCAAAAAAGCCACTAGAGGAAATGTCAGATAACTCCATTCATCTTTTTAAATGAAACAATGCAATTAAGAACTGTCCTTCTGCTACAAATAATTATGACAAGCAATGGTCTGGTTTCTTGATTTTGTGTCTCTGTTTTATGTCAGTATTTTCCTACTGAATTCAAGATAGACTAGTGATAATATTCTTAAATATGGTGCAATAAGGCAAAGAATACTGTTGTAATGCTTTTTGTAAGTTCTGAAACGACATGTCTTCACTAAATGCTTATGTGTCATGAAAAAAACCATGCAGTTTTGGTAGCTGATTTGTATAGTGAGAGTAAAAAAAAAAAAGTGAGGATGTCTGCTTTAACTGCAGATGGATCACAGAGTAGTCAGCAGTTGGTACTCTGGGAAAATATTAAAGCTGCCTTCTCTCTGAATTAACCAATTGCTTTGTTGAATCCTGAAATTAGTAACAGAACAGTCACTGAAATTCATAATTTCCCACTTCCATTTAATGCTTTCAAACCTATGACGTTGACACCACAAGTGTAAGCTTGCCTATTTTTTATCAGTAGCTCTTGGTTCATTTATCTGAAGGTAATGTCTTCCAGGTGCATCTGTGCTTCCTTCATAAGCTGGAAACTTAGGCCAGACACATTTTCTTCACTCTAACTGAAGAACTAAGAATTCAGAGATAATGTGTGATCACATTGCTCTCTGTTCTGCTTTATCAGTATTTTTTTAATCAGTGTTTTATCAGTATTTTTCCTCATAATCTTTCTAGAACTTCATATTGCATCTTCCACCTGCATGGAATTACGTTTTGGCTAGTGTAGTGAAGTTATTTCTAACACTGTAGAAAGAGCTAAGATGTAATTACACTCATTCTATTTAAATCTATGCATTTTCTTTCAATTACAAATTTATGGAGGGACTTGGATGCAGCGATGTGAAAAATAATGAGATGGAATAGTAGAATGCCCTGTTGGTATATAGTGTATAGCACAGTATGAGTAAGAAGGTAAGAGTGAGAAAACACTCATACTTTTTAAACTGAGAAAAGCAGAGAAGATTCCAAAATTTCACACTTACTATGCTATATCATATTTGTTTTGAAATAATAGCCTAAAACAGATAAGCATGGGATACCTTCTTAATCTTAGGGTCCTTCTACTGCAGCATGATAACAAAGCATGAATTTCAGGTTGTTTTACTCATCACAGTACAGCCTGAAAGACAAGTTGATCTCTTTCACTGGAAACTCCTTAAAAGTGTCTGGTTTGGCCTGCTCTGTCAGGTGGGATGAAGCCAAACCTTTGATAGATTTAAAAAACAAAACTGGAGAAAAAAAAAATAGAATTGAAAGTCTTTACCAGAGATGTTAAAGTGCCATGGTGATGACTGTTAATAAGTGGAGGAATATATCCTCTTCTCTACTTAACAATAGTCACAATCACTTTTGCAAACCCAGAACTGTAGGTAGCAAATTCAAAATAAATCGTTGTTGTGTTTCTGATGAAAACATGGTGATTTTAATTTTCAATGAAATTAGTGTTAGGATCAGAAGTTAATTATTAGGTGACAGTTACTGGTTTAAGTTAATCAAGGCTTTGTGCAAACAGCTTAAAACAGAACATTGCTCTTTTGCAGCAATGGCTGTTATTTCTGTATTTAGGCTTATCATTGTTAGAAAGTGCTATTAGCGGGTCTACAGCGTCACAAATCGCTAATATACTATTGCCAGTCACACTGATTTAGTGTGCTTGGCTGGGTTTGAGGCAAGGAAGTATTGACTACCACTTGCTTCGGGTGCAACAGGCTTCTGCTTGGGCAGAATGTCACCTGAGAGACACAGTGGCAAGAGCAGCCTTAAGCCCTCTAGTCGTCTCGCTAGACTTATGGGCAAACAAAGGGCTCCCAGAGCCAGAGGCCCCAGGGAAGGAAAGAGGGGTGAGACCCGCTAGAAACCGGCAGCTCTAACGTGATCGCGGTTAACCACGGGATCGAGGTGACGCGGCTGGGGCGTTACTGGAACAACCGCGGGCTTTTTCATCGCGGAGTCACCGTCCCCGCTCAGCCGCCTGAGGGAGCAGCAGCAGCGGCATGTTCACGGCACGGCACAGCACAGCACTCCCGGGTAAGTGCCGGCTGAGCTATTTGTATAAGGAGACTGAGGCGACTGGCTCCATCTCGTGCAGGGCGGGCACACGGGTAGAGATGGTGCCCACACGGGCACAAAGGGTCACCCCTTCTGAAAGGGCTGCAGCAGCCCAGGCAATGCTGCTGCTGTGGAGGCTCGTGGCTGTCGAGGGCTTTGGCTGCAAGGGGTACCACAGCCTGTCTCCAGTGTTAGATAACAGCAGTGACAAGTGTGCAAGGTGTGACCAGGGGGATGATCTGCTTTGCATGGTGGCTTAGCTACATGGTGACACTGAGAGGTTAAGAAATATAAGAGACTATGAGGAGGAGATAGATTGGTGGAGTACCCTGAGGCAGGTACACCAGGACACACATGAAGAAAATCTTCTGAAAGAAGAAAGGAAGTCTTCTGCCCTCATGCTACCAGGCAGGATAACAAAAACAAGACAAGGGAAGGTGGAAGCAGGTTCCTGGTTGTGGTTTCAGGTGCCCCCCTTCCCTTCCTCCAACCCCTCCTCAGATACATTTGCAGAGTAGGTATGAGGCTCTAGAGGCAGAGGCAAGCTAATGATGCCATAGATGATGGTCTGGGTTGGAGGAGCGACCCAAAGCAAGGTGGCCTACTTGTATGACAAACTATTCTGTCAAGAAAAGAAGTGAAGTATGTGTCAAAGGGACATTAGTTAAGACGGGAGGGAGATGTGCACAAGTTGTCCTCTACCTGCCTGCCTACAATGCCTATCTGTACACTTTCCTCTGCACCATCCGCTTCTGTTCCCTGCTTGAAGTGGAATCTCAGTGTAATCCCCTTAGAGACTTTTCTTTGTGTTATATTTGATTTGTCATCACTTAGCATTAATTTTAGATTCCTTAGCTTTTTCTTCTCTTTTGGTTGTTTTACCATAGCCCTCTCCTTGCTAACACTACTCTGCTTTTTGCTTTGCAGCCCACTTAAGAGAGAGATATTAAGAATAAGTACAAATGCTGCATTACAAAAACATCTGAACAGACTGAGTGAGCTTCAAAAGCAATTCAGTGTGGCATTAAATCTAAGGCAGTCTTGCTGAGAGGCAAGGTATGTTAGTATGAGTGCCTTATCATATTCTGAATCTGAATAGGTTTGTGTCCCATCATTTTAGACATGAGCAGGAGGAGTTCAAGTTGCCTGAAGTATATTCCATTGATATATTTTCACTGTAGCACCCTGAAAGTTGTAGTTGCTATTGATAACATCTGATAGCACTCACAATCTGCATTGGCAGTTTCTCTCTATTTTTTTGTTTATATCATTGTTTTGTGTAATCAGAAGCCTCTAGCAACTGTTGTCCTGTGAGAGAGTTGTTATCCTCACCATGCCATACTAGCCCTCTGAATACAATATTTTACAGTCTTAGTTGTCTGTGCTTTCACATGTAACGTGTAAAAGGAAAGTGGCAGGGGAAGAAATAACCAAGAATCCATTCATAATAGTGCTGGCTTCAGAGTGGATTCAGCTAGATAATCAAGGTGTTACTGGTAATGTGCATGCAAATTAATTCTGCATGGAAAAAGGAAGTAGTAACAAAATTACTCAAATGTGTAGCAACTTTTCTTTGAAAAAAGACTGCACTGGCTAGGACTCTTCAGTGTGAAAGGTGGATATGGAGTATTTATTTATTAGATATTTACTAAAAAAATGCAACATCATAGAGAGGATCAGTAAGAAGTGCTTTATTAGGACATGAGAAAGTAAAACCTGTAAAGTTTATTTCCATATTAAGGGCCTTAATCTAAATAGATTACACACATACTCTCACAACCATTTAGAGATGGCAATTTACCCATTTAATGTATGCAGTTAGTCTGTATCAGGATACATTTATATCCTTGTACTTCACAACATCCTTTATTATGAGGCTGAAGTGGTTAAGGAGCATTGAGAACTATTGCCTGAATTTTAAATTTAAATGAGATGTATATTCTTCCTCTTGACTACTTATTTGATGGAATGAAAAGCAGAGTTTTTATGCACATGCAGTAGACTGTTGCCAAAAATGCTAATTGGCCAAATAGCTTAGTGTTTCAAACACCAGTTTTCTTATTCTGCCTCTGGAAGACGTACTGTGGTGAGAATCTCTTATTCCCCAATCTAATGTTTTGACTATACAGTCAAAAACAGACTATATAGTCTGCAACAATAAATCTTAAGATTGTGTTTTTCAACATTTCTTTTGGGATGTACAATTTTTCAGGAGAGGTTAAGTTCCAGATCTTTAGAAATGTCTGCACACTCTCCACCAAGGGAAGACCAAGGAACTTCTGAAAAGAAAGTAAGCTGAGGATGTGAAATTAGTTTGTCTTCTGTTGTAAAAGAAATTATTTGAAGAACTAAGGATAACTGCTGAAATTCATCCAGATAGCTGCACAGAGGAAAAAAAAAATAAAAGGAAAAAAAAAAAGAAACAGTGCAGAACACAAGAATAGAATACAAAGAAAAGTCCCAAAGAAATAGGGACTTAAATGGATTGTTCCCTCTGCAGAAAACTTTTGGTAAATTACAGTATTTAAAGCAAGTTTGTGTCAGGAACATTTCCAAAACTATTTCCAAATGTATTTTAATTCGAATTTCCAGTTCTATATTGAACTTTTTGTTTTAAAATAAGTTTGAGATGTTTTGGTTTGATTTGATTGTAATTTAGGGCCAGAAGCTGCTAGAGAAACCCAACCAGTCAGATGCACATTTCTTAGAATGGTCTATGCAACACTTTTTATTGCATTTTTTATTTCTTAGACAAGATGGTGGGGACAGAGAAGTTGAGCATTTAATTTATATTAAATAATAACTCATTTATAAAGTTTTCTGGTGAAATGAACGGGACTTAGTGTCAGCCAATGTTCTACACAAGGGTATTGCAATCTGCGTTTTGCATAGTAATATATCTGGATAGTGGACAAAAAAATACAGCTGAGATCTGGCATACTAGCAGTAGCTAGATCTGAACATTTGCTTGAAAAATTGATGAGTGTTTCCTCCATTTTTCTATGTCCAAGAGTGTCTCACAGATGAGATGTTGTTAAATGTGTATGCACTGCCAAATTTCTAGTTAAATTTGCAATTAAGTTCGAGACACTTGACAAAAGTGTGCATGTGTTCTATTATTCAGCTGAAAACAAGTATTTGGCAATATAACAGTGGGTATGGAAATGAGCTTCAGGAGAATCAATACAATTGCTTTTCCTTCTGAATGACACAGTAAGGAAATTAGATATTAGATTGTTAGCTCTGACTTTTAATATTAATTTGGCTTAATGTGTTACTGGAATATTATTTGGTGCATTTAACAGTGCAAAAATCTTTGACTCTGATATTTGGAGGATTCATTGTACTTTTCTTCAGCTCCAGAAATCTTTGGATAAAACTTTAAAAGAAAATATACAAGACATTAAAAAATACATTTTTTTAAATAATTTACTGGTAGGGAGATGTCTGAAAATTTAGAATAGTGGTATTTCTGCACCCCATTAGATGTTTTGTCACTGCTAGCTAATGACAGTGTCATTCTGGTGAAGCAAGATGTAAAAACCTCTAAACTTGAGTCTGAATGAATACTTAAAACAAAAAGGGGGGAAAAAAAAAAAAGAGTAAGTCACTAAAAGTTCTGTGTGTGTGTCCCCAGGTAACCTGCTCACATATCACACAGATGGTTTCAGTAGTTTCAAGCAAAGTCATGACCTGCCTGGGGACTTTGTTACTCCCCTCAAAAATTACCTGCACTGCTGGGCACAGAAGAGCAAGAAAGAAGCTAGAACTTGAGACAGTTTATAGCTTTTGTACCAAGATAAGGGAATCAAGAAGTATTCAGAACCCTCTTACCATGGCTTCCTAAGAAAACAAGACTAGTGGAGACTGCTTTCCTTACATGAGATACATGTTTATGGGTAGCTTCCTGCCTCACAATGACTCATGCCAGCTCTCAGAGAACTGAAATGATAGATTTTACCCAAATCTAAGAACTTAAACTGAGTTAGAAAGTTCTTTCTTAAATGGAATGCCAGAGTACAAGTGTGAACTCTGTCAGAGCTAAGGTCTCCCTCATCCTGCAAATAATCCCTCCCACTTAAGAGTGATGCTGCAACATCAGGCCATTCTGTGATACACAACAGAGATTCTAAAGAGATGTAAATGGAGGAGGATCCTGGAAATTGTAAATGTCAGAAACCATAAGTCAGCCTTAATTAGTCCTGCTACTCATAGTAGTTCTATAGAACTCATGGAAGTACTATGAGTATCAGGACTATAACCACTGATGAACCAAGACCAATGCAGCACACTGACTGAGGTACACACTCCAGGCTGGTAAGTCTGGCACATATCCCTTCTTCCCTGCAACAAAATGGAAAAGTCAAGAAGTTGAACTTTGACGTGCCTCTTTCTTCAGTTTACAATAATTTACAACTTTGTCTGAAACAAATATATTTATGATCAAAAGACTGTTAATAAGATATCTCTTATTGAGGGGGATCAGACGCTGAATTCTGGATTAATTTTAAAATTTCTTAAAGCTTTTTAAAGAAGTTTCTTGAAATTTCTTCTGAACAAGAACAAAAAAAAAAGACTAAGGTTACATTTCCTTGTCCATCAGTGGTTTGCAAGGTTTGTCAACACTTTCTCTTTCACTACCTGAGTCTTGACATTAGACTGAGTCCTATTTAAGAGTAATTTGGCCAAATTAATTTGTCATTAGCAAAAACACCTACGTGTGCTTGTAGAACTATTGTACTTCAGAGGCAGCCATGTGGCCGCTACACACACACACACACACACACACACACACACACACACACACACTCCAGGGAAGGAGAAAAGGCAGAAAAAGTACAAATACCCTTTGGGTTTATATAAGGAATTTTTAATACGACTTCACAAGAAAATAAGAAAGAAAAAGAACAATGGTATTGATAAATAACAGTGGAAAAAATATACAAAGAAACAAGGAACAAATGGAAAGTACTGAGAGTTTTTTGCAGTTGATCTTGTGAATCTAGCCAACAGGAGCCCTTCTTTTGCAGTCATATATTTAGGCTTTCATTTCTTTCTCTGGTTTGGAAATCAGGAACTCCAAAACACGGGCACATCTCCAGCTTCAAACATGTGCCTAGAAGGGATGTAAAGCTAAATCTATTGTGGAGCAACCAGTATCAGGCTGGATCTAGAGACAATAATTTGAAGACTGAAAAAACTTATTTAAAAACATTTTAAATCCCCCAACTTTTAAGTAGACTGCTTTTCTTTTTTTTTTTTTAAGCAGTGTTTTCATCTTAATATACTGTGATAATAGTATGCTACAGCTTGTAAATATTCTGATTCACTAAATCTAATTACTGATAAGTTGGTGAAATAAATATATTCCCTGGCTCCTGGATACTTTTCATAAAAATGGGATTTAAAAATAACCTTTATGCTAAATATAATAGTATATTGTGCAGAAAATTGACAAAAGATAAATCATTATGTATCTTCTACTTCACTGGAATTCAGGTAGATCCAATATCTGCAGCTCTACCAGGACACAGAAAGACATAAACTATGTAATTGCTATAAATTTTTACAAGAAAAACAGCTTTTCTGCACTCTTGATTGCTTTCATATTTGGCATTGTCTATTAAATTAAGGAGAGATCTTTGTCAGTCACTCTGTTTCTCAAATTTAGCTCAGAGTGTGTACTTTCAGTTAGGTTTATTCACTGTAGGCAATGTCTCAGAAGGAATAAATTTGCTGATATATATTTTGGAAGATATTTCTGAATTGACAAGAGCACAACTGTAGCCTCCTGTCACTGCCAACAAGTAGGATAGAGACTCTGGAGTCAAAGCAAAACATTATTAATAACTTTATTATTTAATGAAAGCAAAGTGTTGGGAAGAGCGAGAGGAACATAGACTGTATTTTAAAGAAATGGTTTATATGACATCATTCTAGGGCCCCCTTTAATTCTTCATTATAGATATTAATGTAGTTTTTTTGTCTTTAACAAATATTAAGATGTTTTATAGAACTTGCACTTTACCAAATACCACACAGCATCCATTTACATCTTTGTAATGTATTGTATTAGAAGTCTTCATTCAAATTTGCTTCATAAAGGTAAGTAAAACACCCCAAGAAAAAATTTCAATTTCCAATACTGTAGATATAGAAGCATAAGTGTAAACATGCAGAAAAGAGAAAATGTCACAAATATCAACCTATTTATATGCTTATGTTGTAATATATTATTTGAAAGTTAACTTGATAATATTTTATCCATGCATAGAGAAATTAGTCTCTTAAATTTGTTTTACTACTTTCAGGTCTCAAAATAGTAAAACACCAATACCTCTCCTAATTGTGTATCTGACAATAAAAATAATGAGTTAACTGAAAATTACCTAAGGTTCCAAAAACATTCAAACTCACCTGTTTGTCAATGCCATACTAAAAGCTTTGTTTAAGCTGCAGGAGTCTGTGGTGTTTGAATTGTTCTGATTTTTCTAATATTTTGAAGCCTACTTATTACTTCTATAAAGATAGGGAAGAAAAAGTATCTTTTACCTCACAGTATTGTGCAAAGGAGCAGTGAGATATGGGTATTACATTTCTTATTTTAGATACTTAACTGGTGTACCTTAATTAAAACCCTTTTCACTGTAAACTCTTAACATAAATAACGGAGGAAAAGAGAAATGTGCTCCTGTATATTTTCTGAAGAAGGCTGTGGTGTCCAAAATGCTAACTAAAGTATTTGAATTATATAATGAAATAAATATGGGCTCTGGCGCTATTCATTTACAGCTCTTACTGTCATCTCCTACAGTCAGGCATAATAATATTTACTCTGCTGCTGGTGGCTGACCTTATGAGATATTGGTTCTGAAGCACATGGTAAGGTTTTGAGCATGAGGTAAAGTGCATCTTGCTGTGAAAAGCTGTCAAAGACCTCTGCAAAACAGGAGTTCAGGCAGAGATCTGATCTGAGGCTCCCAGCAGTAACTGTCTGAATGCTCGATGATGAAAAAACCCCTAGATTGTATCCCTCTGGAATTGTCTTCATTAGAAATAGCTAAGATTTCTTAAAAATAAAACCAAACGACCCCCAAAATCCAAAGGAAAAAAAAACAAACAACACAACAAAACAAACAAGAAATAAGCTCTATAAGAATAGATCTGTTCCAATGTGCAGAATGAAATTGATGGAGGTGAGAGAACATCTGTTAGGAATAAAGATTAACAGTCAGTGTGGTTGTTGAAGACCTAAGTTCTGCTGCAGAATTTCTCAGATGATAAAGATTATTTTCTTTTTTTTTTCTAGCAGGAGATATTGAGAATTAGCTACTTCTGATTGATCAGTAGATAAGAGACTTAGCTGAAATGTGGGACAACGTCAGAACATGGACTTCCCTTGGGGTTTTACATGTCCCACCTAGGAGTCCTTGTTGTAGGGATATTGTCTTTGTACCTTTAGGGGCTAAAAAAAAAAAAAAAAAAAAAAAAAAAAAAGAACAGTTTTGTCTCAATTTAAAAAAATAAAACCAGGATTGCAGAAGAAACAGAGCACAAGGGAATAACCCACAGTGAAAAAACTGTCTGGTGTTGCTGCAAGCTGAATAGACAGTTTATAGCTGCTTTTTAAGCCTGTAGATTAGATACTTTGAAGGTACTAGTGGAGCCCAGTATGGAGTCTGTAGAATGCTTCTCTAGTAAAGCCTTTGCTGTCAGCTACTACTGACTTAGTGACTGGGGCTTTGTGTAGCACTGAGAAAAGGCGCAGGAATGGCTCATCTGACAGTTAGGACCTCACTGAAGTCCTGAGAAATAAATGAGAACACCCTACTGACAGCAGCATCAACTAAAAGCTAACTGCATCATGTCAGAGGAAATTCGGTCACCTGGCAAGAGCTGAGTGGTCCCAGAGTTTTCCGAGTCAAAATAATTCAGCATTATAAGTGGTCTTAAACACCAATTAAAATATATAGAAAACAAAAAATGTTCTAACAGTTTGGAAATGTCTCAAAAGTAGTACTGAAGTGTTTCATTCTCTAGGGAAAGCAAAATGTAAATTCTTGCAATAAAGCGTCTTTTTAATCTCTGACTACTGATATTTCAAGATCTTGAGTTGTGGGAAACTTTATTAAAAAGTTTATTGTTTTTACCAGTGTTCAGAGTGAAAAGAACAAAGCCAAGGACCTAGTTTATATTCTGCATTTAAACAACAGTTGATTAGGTGATAACAGTACTAATTACTCACTGGCAGGCAAACAGGCCGGGTAATCAAAAATTATTTGCTGCAGTGAGATTTGTATTGTCATGAGAAAATAGATGGCAGACACAGCACTTTGGAGAGGAATCTGTTCAAATTAGGATTGCTTTCTATCTAGGTGTTTCAGCAGTACTGATAGTGGGAGATAGATTTTGCTACCATCTCTGAGTGCCTGGTTTAGGCACACCAAGAGGCAGTGCCTACATACCCCCAGGGCAAATGACATAGCTACTGTTACAGTATAGGTATAAATATCTGCACAGAAAATGGTGAAATAACAGATATTAACTCCTAGAAAATTAGAAATAAAGTGTTACATTGAAGCTGCTATTAAATGATGAATTCACAGAATTTATGGTTTGGGGACATAGTGGTTTTTGTTCTCTTTTAAGCATATAAGGCACTTGATGGCATTGATACATTTGGTTTGAAAATAAAGCAGAATTTTACAGTAAGGTAAATCAAGCACCAAAGTTAAATTACAGGTAAATACTGCAAACATTTCTTATTAAATCCATGAGAATTATTACTTAACATTTTTATGAATTAAATGCAGTTGAGGTGGTGTCTGTGGAAGGAAGCTCCAACTCACTTCCACTTTACATACTTTATTTACATTTTATTCAATTCCTCTTCTTCTGTGTTAAAAATACAGTGCCAATTATGATGACATCATAATAAAGTATCAGTTTATATCCATTTATTATTACCCATTTATTATTATTATTTTCATTCAAGCTGTTCTAATTTGTTTTTCTAATTGCTGAGTCTCTCTCCCTTATTCCCTTTCTCTTCCCCTTTGGGGAGGCAGGGGGCTTAACAGAGATCATCTGTTATAGGTCCAAGGGACCACCCTGACCCTAAACCTGACAGATGGGTGAGGTTAGGTAAACCTACATAAATGGCACTTATGTTTTTTAGTTTTTGATAGAAATGTAACACTGAGAAATAGCTTCTCATTCAGAAGGGTGGAACTCTGAATATAAGAAGACAGGAGGGAGAAACATCTAATTTTTTAGGACGTTAATGTCACAAACTTGCTTTTTTATGGCTCGTGTGGTACTCTGGTTGGGTGTATTATTTAATCACAGTTTTTGTTTCATTTTGTCTTGCCAGAAGGAACTCCCCATTTGTTTCATTTGTAGGTCCAGTTATTAGAAAGATTTTATTAATGCCAGAATCTTGTCACAATTTCAATTGCAACAGCTGTTGCATACAAGCAATTAGAGATCTATGCAGCAGCTTCATTGCTCATTTCCATTTACCATCCTGTTGCTGCAATTAGCCTAATAATTTACATGTGTACTGGGCCTTCCATGCATGGGTTTTTAAACAGTTAACTGTTCACAACCCCTTTCAAGGCAGGTGAAATGCCAATTAATTCACCTTCCCATGTGGAACAGCTGGTAAGAGTCTGCCTGAAGCCTGATTTACCTGCAGAAAGACAAAGGACACAAAGTAAGTAGCCAAGGCAAATTGCACCAAACTTTGTTTTAAATTGGAATATACAGAGGGACAAGGAAGTAGGTCTTTGCAAATCAAGAGGTCAGAAAAAGTAGTTGAGAGGAAGATGATGAAGTTTTACTTGTGTAACAAGGTGTTGTAGGATTCTGAGGCCTTTGGGTTTTTGTCAGAAAGCTGGACAGAATTGTGATACAAATAAGTGGTTTAGTCTTCCCCTGAATGAATATATTGATAGAAAACTTTGTACTGATATTTTTATTTCATACAGAAACAATGCAATCACTTTCTTAATCATGGTTATACAGCAGTAGTGTATACATATGGGGTTTTACTAGTGCAGATGTTTGGCTGAAAAGAAATCAGGAATCAGACTGAAGTAGCTCTTAAAACTATCAAGCTACTTAACTGGGTTGTTTAAGATGGAATGAAGGAAACGAAGCATTCTCTCTTCCCACAAAATTCTAATTAGTCTACATGTTTTGGTGTAAAATTCTCCATTCTCTCTGATTTGTGCCATCAGTCACTACAAGACAGGATGAACAGGTGTGTTACATGATCATGCTGTGAGATATACTGAATTCCAGCAGTGTTGCTCTAGTTCAAGACTTCACAAAATGCAGCTCAAATATCCCAGGACCCTTATCTCCAGGTGCAGTTTGATGAGACATGGGCCTTGGCACTAACACTGCCTGAAGAAACCACTTCTCATTTCTGTCTCTATGCTGGAGTTTGCCTTCCCTCTAGCTATTTTTTGGCAGAGCCAAACAGATACCTAGAGAACATGAAGACCACAGTACTATGGTACTATTAACCCTCCTTGACCCTTTTGGCCTTCAGAATTTGTTTTTTCACCAAAATCAGTTCAGTGGTCTGAATTACAGATATTCCTTTCTAAGAGTTGTTTTGACAAAATGAGGCAGATGCTAAAGGTAGACCTAAGCAAGCAGAGGGAGAAAGGTACAGTTTTAAGGTGAATGTACATTGCACTCCTACGTTTCACTGACTACTATCCACTGTTGATATTTCATGTGGGCACCAGTTTATATTTATGTTTTTTTTGTTGGTTTTTTTTTTTTTTTCCCCAAGACATGATTCTCTGGAAAAGTCAAATAAGAATAAAATACATGTTTTTTTCAGCTCCCCAGAAACAAACAGTTCTTCTTGGCTACTTTCTGTTATAGGTCACAAACAGGGAACTTAGAAGTCTAGTCTAGTGATTAAGGCATGGAAATGAAAACCAGAGGTTAGGGTTTTGGATACATCCGTGCCACCATTTTAATCTCTGACATCTGTCACCCATCTTGCACCTGCTACCTCAGGCACTTTCTTTGTTTGGATTTATACAAAGCTGGTGCACAGTCATTAGCTGAAGCAGAGGGAGGATAAACAGGACTTCAGAACTCATATAGTGAGATGCAAAGGTTAAGAAATAAAACTATTTTAATTTCATTTTGCCAGCATGTATTTGCAGTAATTGACTCCATGAACTGAAAAGTACCTTCAAAACATTGAATGTAACTGGAACTAAATGGCACTTGTTTATTTTTTTTATTCCTGAGTGAGACTTCTGAATTTTACATCCTGAATGGTAAATAATAGGGAAAGAATTATACAGAAATACCTTTCTAAATGTTGTGTCACTATCCGGCCTCTATTCTTGCTAGCAGAGAAGGTCTGGCCAACAATATAATCCACAACATTTCTACCATTCCTATTTCTCATGCTGATTTGGAGTCTTGTGTTGGGAACCTATGAGATATGATACAAGAAATTCTCCTGGTTAGGACTATAGAAGACTCCATAAACATTTTGATGCACATTATTACCTTTGAGATGAATAAAAAGCCAGAGTATTAAAGACACCTGCTACAAATTACAGTCTGAGACCTTTGTTTTCATAATGAATTGTAAGCAATGAAATGGATACTTGTCTTCTCTAGCAGACATGGAGACTATTCCTGCTGTACTTATGTGAGAGCAGCAAGATTAACATATCTACTCTTTCATTAATGAAGTGATTTTTATAAACAAGTTAGGGCTAGGTATCCATTGAATTTTAGTTGTAGAAGTGCAGAATTGCAAAGAAACTTTTCATACACGTTTCCAGAAACTGAATGTACTATAAAGACTGCATCTCCAGAGCTAATTTATTATAATGAACTAGAAGGATTTAACTTTTCTAAACAGATGGACTCAGATCAATTGGTGGGAAGAGTAACAGTAAAATAAATTGAGAATAACTAATCATCCTACTCAATGTATTCATGATAACAAAGTCTTTTTTACTAGTCCTATATTCAGTTCAGCAATTTTTCTGAGTTTCAGGAAGTGTCACACAACTTTTCTGGATCTCTAACAGTTTGGTTTTGCATTCTTTCACTTCTGATATGTGTCTACTTTTCTGTTTCGCTGTTTTCCAGATTCTTTCTTATGCTCTTATTACTATATTTCTCCTGTTTCAGTTGCTACTTGCTACCTTGTATGTCAGAAAAGTCACCCAGCTGAGCAATCTCAGACATGCTCTGCAGAGACATTACTTCCCCTGTACCTCCCCAGAGGATTCTTGCTGGCTGCAGAGGTTAGCAGGCAGAACAAGGAAAACAGGAGTGACCAGGAGTGACCTTCTGCCCAGCCATGCTCTTAAATAGAAAATATTAACTGTGAGCAAAACAGGTATCATCCATCACAGAAAGGAACTTCTGCAATTGACTTTTGAAGGGAAATTGTGTGTAATTTCCCAAATCTTACTTATCCTTTTCGTTTAGCATTGTGGTGATTCACTGAAATAGCTTTTTTTCTGTGGTGAATTCTGTTTTTGAAGAGTAGGAGGAAAATGCATCTATCTTCTGTCGGATTTAAAACTACAGTACTATTTGATTGCAGTAATTTTGAATCCAAATATATGATTTCTATAGCAGCAGATTCTGGAAGGTTCATTATTTGAATAGTATAATCATGTTTAACACAGGAGATGCTTGTGCTGCTTAGTAGACAGTTTCAAAGTAAAGAAAGTTTAAACAAGAAAAAAAACAAGCATTAGGAAAGAAAACTTTTAATAGGGCTTCTTTGTGCAGCGTTGATGGGAAGAAGGAGCCTCATCACATGATGTCACAGTTCATTATTTGATGAATGAGTCATAAATGTGTCCACTTGGACAGACAGATCACAATGGTCTCAAAATCACAGCAAGGTTTTCTCCTGATGAGCCTCAGGGACAGTTATTTTATCATTTACACTCAGTCTATGGTCTGTGGAGTTTTTCTTGCAGCATATTTTCTGATTTAAAAGAATGGTAGCCAGATGGAAGCTATAGAAATTCTGACGCCAGATGTCAAGAATCGAGGTTTTTCTTTTCAAATACCCCATTTTAGCCAAGTGTGTCCACTTATAATTATTACAAAGCAAAAATGGAGGAAACTTTGTTCTGTGCTATGGAGTTTGTAACTTCAACTCTGCAGTGCTTTGCAGAGGCACATGCAAAGAAACATCTTAATGCCAGGCTTGTTTTGCTTTGCATTCTCAACCTCCACTCTCCCAAGCAGCATTAACAGCAGTTTTGCTATCACTATGGACACATACCCTGTGTGTAGGTGTTGTGACAGGAGGATAATGCATACCAGCTGCTTTGGAAAAAAACCTCCTTCAGTATGTAGCAGCATTTCTAGATATGCTGGTGTCTAGAATGTGGTATCTATATTTGGTGATTTGTTGGGTTTTTTTGCTTGGGTTTTTTTTTTACAGTAACTGCAAAACAGAAAAAGAATCTAGTAAGTGCTTATGAGACAGTATTTCAGACACATGGATGCATTCCTGTGCAACATGCCCTGGGTGATCCTGCTTTGGCAGGGAACTTGGACTCGATCTCTAGAGGTCCCTTCCAACTCCTAGCATTCTGTGATTCTGTGATTTTCAGAATGCTGGGAGCAGGACAAATACATTCTCCTTAAAATGCCAGGGCCCATAGTGATGAACATTGAATGTCTTGTGTTCCTGTACTTTTTTTTGGTTAATTAATGAAGGGTAGCAAGGAACAAAGATTAATCAAGGTTCATTTTGATGGCAAGGGCACTACATTACTCACTACAAAGCAACTAATCAAAACCAAGTAGGGTTAGAACATATAGGTGCAAGTAAATTTGTATACAACTAAATAGCAATGTGATTATAATATTCGAGTTAACGAATTTACATGAGGCTAAAAAAAGCAATATGTTTATAATGTTTGTGTTGGCAAATTTATATGCAACTTAAAAAGCAATATGATTACAATATTTTTTGTTAGTAAATTTATGTGCAACTAAAATTATTTGAGACTGAGATAAAGTGATTTTCAGGGGGATTGGGAGTAGGAAAGGAGGAAGGAGATAAGGGTGGTCCTTCTGTTGAATACCAAGGTTTTAGACCGTACTCCCTTGCTTTCTAAACTCCTCAGAGTGGAGCCTAGGTGCAACTGAAACCAGTCTTAGACCCAGTCAATGGTTTATGCCCAAATATACGAAGCATTGAGATTCGGGTGCAGTGCTTGGTGCAAGTGTCTTAAGAGAGCAGATGATAACAGCAATACACTAACTGATATGATTTGTAAACTTTAATAAACATAAACAATCAGTTATGAGAAATGCATTAATTCCTATAAAATCTAACAGATTACTAAATGGAAACAAATCATACATACACACAGAGAGCTGTGCATGGTTATAGAAGTGAACCTATGAGTAAGATGTATATAATTTTGCAGATTAAAGTAAATTTGGGCACCCTATCTCCAGAATCTTTCATAATAAGGTTCTGTAGCTTGGCAAAACTCACATCTCCTTTCATCAGTTCATTAGAAGCAGAAGGTGATTCCCTTCATTGTTCTTTACCAGATGGATGGTAAGTCTTCTGCATTGGATTTTACACAGGGTCACACAGGGTCAGGATGTACCCAGCACTAAGGCATACCAAGTTTCCCAGGCTCCTGTATTGCAAAACTAGGCAACAGTGGATCATTGTTCCTCAAATCTGGTGAAAATGTTACAGTTTTGTTCTACTAGTTCAGTTATCCTTACAATGAAGTTAGAAGGGATTATTTAAAATCCAGGATTTCCACTAAAATGCCCAGAGGTCATACATGTCATTTACCACTGAAGGCTTGCTTGTCTGACATTCCCCACTGGGCCTCTTATACATAAGACTTCAAGCAAGTATTGAATTGTACTTCTTCACCACAACATCCTGTTCCAATACTTTTTTTTTTTTTTCCTAGGGAATTTATATAATTTTCTCCTTCAGAATCTAAACTTGAATTAAAAAAAACCCCTACAAAACCAACAACTTTCAATGGAAATATATGTATGATTTATTTCTGTTGTTATAATTATCTTGATGAGAAACACTATTGGAAAGATACCTGGTTCTACCTCCCTAAAGATAGTTCCTTCAGCATTTTTGCCTCATCTGGTGTTTATCTAGCCATGTCAAAGTAAAAAATTCTCTGTTTCATGCCTTCAAGTGTATGTCATGAACAATGATACTGATATTTCAGTCCAAAAAGATACCTACCAATGCAGCAAGGATATAATTATATCTGAACTAGAAAAGACACATATCTGAGTGCTTCCACTGCCTTCAAGCCAAATGAATCAGAGAAGTCCATGCAGTTCAGAGCTCTCTTTCTAGACTCAATTGTGTTCACAGTACCTGCTATTGTACCTGTCCTGTGTCCATGAGTAGGATGTCTCATTATAGAACAGATCATATAAGCTGTCTGTATTCATCCTTGACTCTTCTTAGCACTATATTCTGCTAAGAGAGTATTCAGTGCATCTAAAATTAGAGCACTTACTGTAGAGAGACAACACATCTCTCTACAGGACACTAAGGTTGCTATGATCCATTGGAAATGGAGCAATGAAATAAAAAAGGCAGAATTATGAGCATGCTTCAGTATTGTAAGCATCTGATTTTGTTTGTTTTATTTTTCTTTTAGGTGTTTTGGTTGGTTGTTTTTTGTTTGCTTGCTTTTTTTATTTTTATTTTTTTTCCTGATTGTGATTTTATTCTGCTTAGGATGGCCTTTATTGTTATCTTTAAGGAAATCTGTTCTGACACTGTTCTGAGGGAGTTAAACAAGGTTGAAATCCTCAGGTAATCACGATTAAAGTATACCAGTGTAGGTTCACTGGGTAGCAATAACAAGTGAACTGCACTGGTGTGAATTTCCTTATGCAGACAGGGCTTGAATTCAGTACAGAAGTATTCCTGATAGGCTTGCTAAGGAATGTTTGAGAATATGACGAGTTAGAAAATTTCCCCTGACATTTTACACATTGATAATCCTGCAGCAGTCTAGTGAAGTGGAGCTTTTAATGAAATCATGTGGTCCATTATGTCAGCAGAATATCTCCTACTGTTTTGCATAGACTGCCTCAAAATTTAGTTTTCAGAACTAATCAAAACCAGTAAAAGTTAAGTTTTGAGACAGAGGAAGCTGGAAAAATTTTAATGAAAGGCAATCAAGTATTATGTTGCTTCATAGCAAATACTATCACAAGCAGTGTTTACTTCATCTGCTAAGGTGATATTAAATATCTTGGGATAGGGCGAGAGGGGCAAGCCCTGCAGTATTTCATTAAGAACTGGCCTCTACATTTATTTTGAAACAAAAGTTTAAGGATCTCTCTTATGTTTTCCTCCTTCAAAGACCAAAATTCCATCTTGCTCGTTTTACTGGTCCCCAGACCCTTCTGAAAAACATCTGCTACTCCCATCTTGATAGCTGCAGTGTTTCTAATGTGGAATAATAAACATGCCTCATTACGGATGCATAGCAAGGGTAGGCGTTTGCCAGAATGAAGCTGCAGATGCAGCTTTAACCCTGCAATTTCCCACCAAACCAAGAATCCTGGTTGGTAAACAATGGATGTGTTTCCTCATGAACAGTGATTAAATTAGTAGGGACTAGGGATACTGAAATTGGTGGAGCTGAAAGACCTCTGTGGGTTTTTTTCAATCAAGCTGTTTTTTCCTTGCATCAGAAAAAGTGTCTGATATTTGCAGTTAGTCTTCATAGCTGCGAGGCCTTACCTGGTAGAATGTAAGCAAGGAAGTTTGTTCTCTTCAGAGCAAAGAATTTGAACATGTAAGGGAAAATGATGCATGTCAAGGATGAAAAGAACTATGTTCTTGTGCACTGGAAAAAAAAGAACAAGTAGTTTCAGAACTCTTAATTTTTTAATTTTCTTTTTGGAGGCTTTTATTTGTAAGAGTAACATCTCTTAAAAACCATAATCCCAGGCATCAGGCTTATATTGTTACCCCTCTTCTTTCATAAACCATCATTTCACTCTCATAAGAGGAGAAATAGTATGGTTATATCAAATATCCTTCACTCCAAAGATTTCCACTGGAAAAGGTTTGTAGAGGTGATATTAGATCATCCAAAGGTCACTAATACTATTCCAAGTCTACTGCCATTTCATTTTATAACTATTGCCAGTTTAATTTTATACACTTTATCCTACTGAGACCCCACAGTTACATCAATTTATTTTCTAATGTTGGGATACTCCAGTCAGCATCTATTTCAAGTTTGTTTTGGTTTATTTCATCCAGCAGGTGTCAGGATACATACCTGGGCACAAGACAATGTTTTGTTTTGGTTTGTTTTCATTGTTGATAGGAGATGATAATTTCTGTTTTGACAATTACTTCTATATCTTATAAGCTTAAGTTGTTCTTATCTTCCCTTTGTGCTTGAAATTTTCAAATTTTGGATTCCAAATATATTATGAGGAGCAGAACTAGTTAAGACCAATTTCATATGGATTTATTTTGCATCCTTTCTAGCCATATCCCAGACTCTTGCTACTTCATCTCTAACATTGCCAGCCAACACCTTAGCATTCATACTTACCTGTTTTGCTCTTCCACAGAATTTTTTATCTTCTGTGTTCCTGGCAACACTGCTGAGCTGAAACTGAACTTAGTAGGGGCAATCACCTTTCTCCTTCAGTGATTTTTTTTTTTTTTGATGGTATATTTTTCAACCCAAATGTGATAATTTTCTTCTTCCATCCCAGAGAACTGTCAGAAATTGTTGCAGGACTATGAGACTCATGACAATTGGCCTGTATTCCCATAGCAAAATTAGGAAGTGATCAGCATAAATGAGCAGAGGGCATGAAGTAGTAAGTACACTTCTCTGTGACAAATGTGATAGACTGTATCTTTAATCTAAAATAACTCCCTGTATGCTTTCTGTGATGACTTGGAATTTCATTAATGACACAACTCTACCAGTGTGTAGTCAGAGAATGTAAAATTTATTAAGAGCAATACAGTGCTACTTCTGCCAAGACAAGAAAATAGCTCCTCTTTCAGGAATTACAAGCATTACTGTTGTTTATCTTGACCATCACCAAAGATATTCCTGGTAAGATGGAAGTTATTTTTTAAAATATCCTATGTGAAGAACAAGTATAAGACCTCACAGTTGCAACTGAAATATCTGTTTATAGTGATAAAACAAGTCCTGCAATGAGTTGTATTAAAATGAAAGTATAGAAATTGAAGGAAGATTTGCTTCCTGTGGAAGTTGCACTGCATCTTTGCTGCCTAACTGCAGTTGCATTACAACAGATGCATTTTCCCAGACCCAACCCCTGCAGGAGAAGTCTGAGCATTTGGAACATCTGTCGTTTGATGAAAATAGCATAATTGCTACATTCTTCTGGTATTTTTAGATGAGTTAGTACATAATGATTTATAAAAAAAGGTGAGGGAAATGTTGGAGACAGGTGGATGTTCAGCAAGAAAACTCCCCCTAGACCTTTAATAAGCGTCAGAAGTGTGTACATATATATTTCTGTAAGTGCACAGGAAAATCAGTTCCTTCGGGTATGAATAGTTTGGGCTCCTCTTACAAAATAAGCTCATTATCTCTAGGGGTGTTTATGATAGAGACGAAATAACAGGCTGATGTTCTGCCTTGAAAAAAAATACAATGAAGAAATTAAGAAAATTGTCCATTCCTTAGACAAACAAAATATTTACCACTGTGTCAGAGAATGACTTATTAATTTTGTTGTATTATTAGGAAGAATATAAACAGGGAGCAAAATAAAACCAATTGAATAAAAAACATTTTTAGGAATACCAGTCAGCCTCACCTCCACCCCTTTTTTTTTTTTTGAGGCTTGGGTTAGAGACGAATTGAGCAGACTGGTCATCTACAAATCTATGGGCCCTGATGGGATACACCCACAAGTGCTGAGGGAGATGGCAGAG